>JBBPJN010000462.1:0-14085 GCA_038088755.1 Boletus aff. separans
GGACTTCAGCCGTTTTCACTAGCCTTTTATAATGAAATGAGTGTAAGGTACGTACATGATAAGGTGTGAACTAATATAGCTAAATAGGGTTATATGATAATGGAGATTAAATGAGAAGTACACGGGGATCAAAAGGAAGGGAAGAGAAGATACGGGAATGAACATGAGAATAGAAGTAGACGGAGATTAATAGATAAGGGAAATAAGGTGGGCACGTGTCATGGTCTAGGCCCTGGTCACGTGTCGTTCCCACAGTCATGTGCAAGTCACATGATGCTCGAAAAGTAAGAGTTGAAGAGAAGTCCAAAATGAGTGTAATGAAAGTAAAAATAAGTACGCTTTAGTGGGGTCCGTGACATACACTAAACACCGATGCTTCGCACTTGTCTTCTCCCTTTGCTTTAATGAGCTCACGAAGCTCTAGTTGCCAACCATGGGCCGGATTGAACCAGTCTACCAAGAATTGAAGCGATGAGTCTGGTCCTTAATCACCCTCCAATAGGACGTAAGTGACAAGTGGATTCGACTGAGGACTTCAGCCTAATACACTAGCCTTTTATATTATGGTGGTCTGCACACAGACCAAGGTACCGTAAGATAAGGTGGGAACATATTATACTAAGTATGGTTATATGATAGCGGAGATTAAGAGAGAAGTACACGGTGATCAAATGTCAAGCGAAAATGAAGGTGGGAGAAATAGAAGGCACAGAGATTACCGTGGGAATAGATAAGGGAACTAATGCAGGTCTGTGGCTAGGGTCTAGCCCTGTCACATGTTGTTTCCCGCGATCACATGCATGGGTCACGTGACCATTGAAGACGAAGTTTGAAGTCCAAAATGAATGTATGTTTGTGGAATAAGAAGAGTGTACATATAGGGCTTTAATGGTGGTCCGTGACACTCTCTAGGAGACCTGATCATGGTGATGCCATCCCTGATCATAATACAAACATTACCATACTACCTGAATCAGTTTTTATTAATGGACTTTCTCTTTCTTCCCCCTTCTACAAAAAAATACAAAAAGAATCAGAAAAAATAAAAGAAAAAATACTAGAGTTCGACTACAACTCCCAAGAAAAAATATTTATAAATAAAAACAATAAAGTTTATGTACCTAACGACTTATGTTATGAGCTTCTTTCAATCTGTCATGAGTCACCTATTGGCAGACACTCCGGACATCACTGCACAATAACATTACTTATGAAATATTTCACATGGCCTGGAGTCACAAAGGATGTTAAACAATACATAGACCACTGCCAAGTGTGCACCCTCACAAAGGGTAAGCAAAAAGCACCAGCAGGAAAACTAATTCCTCTTCCCATGCCCAAGTGGCCCTGGGAAGATCTATTAGTAGATTTTGTTACCGGACTTCCAATCTCTAATTCTTTTGATTCTATTTGTGTTATAGTAGATTGCTTCTCTAAAGAAGCCATTTTCATTCCTTGTTTCAAAACTTGTTCATCCAAGGACTTAGCTAAATTATTCTGAGATTACATATGGTACATCCATGGACTCCCTACCTCGATCATCTTGAACCGCGGACCACAATTCACGTCGGACTTTACTATAGAGCTATGCTCTCTCCTGGGTATCACTCAGAAGATCTCCACTGCTTATCACCCACAAACGGACAGTCAGACCAAGCGGGTTAACCAAAAACTTGAAAAATACTTACGAACTTACGTCATGAAAAAACAAGAGTCTTGGGCAAAATGGATCAAACTGGCACAGTTCCATCACAATTCCTCCCTTTCCTCCACGACTGGTACCACTCCTTTTGCCATCATGCACAACTATGTTCCTCGATTAGGTTTTGAAGGGAATGCCAAGTCTTTAGTGGGAGAATTTGGTCAGGAATGCACTAAAGCCCATTCGGAGATAGAGCTGGCTCTTACAAAAACGAGAGAAAAAATGAAGGAGAGTGCCGACAAAAGAAGGTCGGATGCTCCAGAATATTCCGTAGGAGATAAGGTTTGGTTGTCTACCAAACACCTCAAGTTACCTTATATGGCAAAGAAATTAACCCAAAAATGGATTGAACCATACATGATCACCAAGGTCCTTCCTAATGCTGTTACTCTCCATTTACCCAAAACTGTCAACATCCATCCGACGGTTAACGTGTCAAGGGTCAAACTCTACAAAGAACCTTTACAAAATCAGCCAGTTTTATGCCCTGACACAATCTTGGTAGATGAAAAAGGATATGAAGAGTATGAGGTAGACTATATCATAACCTCACGTATGAAAGGCTGGCAACTTGAGTACCTCATCCATTGGAAAGGATGGAATGAAACAGATCATACTTGGGAGCCTGCGGCACACCTGACTAATGTGCAAGACGCCATAGCTGCTTTTCACACCTCCAACCCTTCGGCCCCAAGGAAATTAAAGGGTATTTCTACGGAACAATTTCATTCTCTCTTTTCGGATCAAGGTGATGACATTATCCCACGTTTCAAGGCAACTTGTCTGGAATATGAGTCCTAGAGGGGGGGTAGTGTTACGGACACCACTAAAGCCCTACATATTTCCACCTACATTCATTTCGAACTTCACTTCAACTCTTACTTTTGGTCATCACGTGATCCTACACGTGATCGTGGGAATAACACATGACATGGTCTAGACCTTATACACGTGCCCACTCTAATTCCCTTCTCTATTAATCTCTGCATACTTCTATTCCCACATTAATTACCGCTCCTTCTATTTCCATTCGCTTCTCTTCTTTATAATCCCCATGTACTTCTATTCTAATCTCCGTTATCATACTACCTTATATAGTTATATACTTTCACACCTTATCTTACAGTATCTTGGTCTGTGCACAAACTCTTATAATATATAAGGCGGGTGGTTCGAGCTGAGTCCCTCAGTCGATTCCACTTGTCACTTACGCTCTATTGAGGGGTGATTAAGGATAAGGCTTGCCCGTCACTTCATTGTTTCTGGCCAGTGATCTAGTGTATATCCTGTAAGGTCTTGTCTACCAAGTGCACAATCTGGGCCAAGTAGTTGGGTGGGACGTCCTTTGCTTGAGTTCCTAATAATGAAGAGTTTTGCTTATTCAGCATCCATGGCAAGTTGAGTGGCGTTTGTTAACTTGGTGATGACAGGGAAGCCAAGAGGGGTGAAGCAAGAACCAAATTGAATGATTTGGTTTACAGAGTACTATTCTTTGGCACAAGTGCAAAAGGTGAACTCAGACTCTACTCTGAGGTATTCAAAGAGGCAGGCATCATGAATGGCATGGACTGAATGGTAACGAGAGGTACAAGGGATGGGTGCCAAGGATTTCTTGGGGAGGGGTTTTGGAATCAGCCTTGGTAAAGTTTGACAGACTCGTCAGAGGATTTGGGAATGGAGATGGTTTGGCATAACCAGTTGATAGTAGGGTTGGCTTTGCGGAGCCAGGAGAGTCCAAGAATAACATTCTTGTTCCCACAGTATATGACATAGAGGATGACTTCATGGGTTATTCTTTCGAGGTCAAGAAACAGGGTGGTAGAGTATTTGATATTACCCCATTTGTTCATAGATTGGTCAATGTTTTTGATCAGGATAGGTTCAGCAAGTTTCTCAGTGGATAAGTGATGTTTTTGCACAAAGTCCCAGTCAATGCAGGAGATTTTGATGCCACTACCAATAAGGGCATGAGTGGCAATGGCTTTTTGGGTGCTCTGTGGGTCGATAAGTATAACAGGAATCTTTATTGCTTTCGACATAGTGGATACAAGTACAGATGCACATATAGTGGAGAAAGGAGGAGCTTGCATTGTGGAAGCCCTCCTTTTCAAAAATTCCAGGAGAAGTGGACCTTTCTAACAGTCACCTGTGGGGTTTCTTCATTGTCATCATCTTCAGTTTCTTGGAGGGTGGGGATATCGTTATTTTTCTCAACCTTTTGAATGGTCTTCTTCTTTGGCTTCTGTGAGGGAAAAGAGGGACATTTGCTACTAAGGTGGCCAGATTTCCAGCAGTGGAAACAGAGTCCTTTCTTAATGCAATGATGGCATTCTTCAGGGGTGAGTTTTCCTACTTTGATGGCATCTACATCCATAACATTGGGGTCTTTAATGGGGCATGAGGAGGTGGAAGCAGAGTAGGAGTGGTAGGAATTAGTGGTGTTAGGAACTCAAGAAAAGCGAGCTATACACTCAACGATCCCTGGTCCAAGCTTTGCACTTGTTTCTAATACCTTTCAGCACAACACTTTAGCACTGGCCAGACTATGATGACGCAGTAAGGTTGTGAGCTTAGTTCTTAACCACCCTCCCTTGGGACATGTAGTGGCAAGTGGATTCAACTAAGGGACCTCAGCTCGAACCACCAGCCTTTTATATTACAAGGATCCGCACACAGACCAAGGTACGTAGAGATAAGGTAGGAATACAAGTACATATTAAGGTGACAGCATGTGAGTAAGATAAGACGGTGATCAAATAGAATAGAAGGGAAGTGTATGGAAATGAGTGTGGGAATAGAAGCCATGGAGATTACCGTGGGAATAGATAAGGGAGTTAAAGTGGACCTGTGTCCAGGGTCTAGCCCTATCACGTGTTGTTCCCACAGTCATATGCAAGTCACATGACGATTGAAAGTAAAGTTGTTCTAAGTGTGAAATGAATGTAGGTAAGGTAAAAGGAAGGTGCTTTAGTGGTGTCGATAACACTACCCCCCTTCTAAGACTCATATTCCAGATGAGTCACTTTGAAGCAAGGGATGATGTCATCACTACATGCTGAAAATAGAGAATGAAAAGCGTCCATAGAGATACCCCTTAATTTTCATGGGGCTGAAGGGTGTGAGGCATGGAAGGAAGTGATGGCATCTTGTGCATTAGTCAGATGCGTCGCAGGCTCCCAAGTACGATCTGTTTCGTCCCATCCTTTCCAGTGGACGAGGTACTTGAGTTCCTTTCCTTTCATTCTAGACGTGACGATGTAGTCTACCTTGTATTCTTCATATCCTTCTTCATCAACCAAGATAGCATTGGGGCGGAGCACGGGTTGATTGTGTAATGGCTCCTTGTAAGGTTTAACCCTCGATACATTGACCATCAGATGGATATTGACGGTTTTGGGAAGACAGAGAGTCATGGCATTTGGAAGGACCTTCGAAATGACGTAAGGCCCAATCCATTTTTGGGTGAGTTTTTTGGCCATGTAGGGTAATTTCAGGTTCTCGGTGTTATGGACACACCACTAAAGCATACATTTTTCACACTTTCATTACCTTACTTTCTTTTCAGACTTCAACCTCTACTTTCAACCATCACATGACTTGCACGTGACTGCGGGAACAACACATGATAGGGCTAGACCCTGGACATAGGCCCACATTATTTCCCTTATCTATTCTCATGGTAATTTCTGCGTACTTCTTTATCCCACAGTCATTTCCATCATTGAACTTCTCTTCCTATTGATCGCTGTTCACTTTACTCACACACTGTCATCCTAATATGTACTTTTATTCCCTCCTTATCTTACTGTACCTTGGTCTGTGCACAGACTGTGATAATATATAAGGCTGGTGTAATCGGCTGAAGTCCTCAGTCGATTCCACTTGCTTCTACACGGCCAATTGGTGGGAAGTTAAGGATAAGACTCAACCCCTCTTCTTCATTGAAGTCCGGCCAGTGCTTGGTGTAGCGCTGCAAACTAGATTGAGTCCAGTGGGAGATCTGGGTCAGACATTGTAGAGTGTATAGCTCTCCTTGCTTGGATCCCTAACACTCGGTAGATAACCATATCCGATCTCCAATGGAGTATTCTGGAGCTTCCAACCTTCTTTTATCAGCAAACTCCTTCATTTTTTCTCTGTTTTTTTCTAGCGCCTGCACTACCTCTGAATGGGCTTTCACACAGTCTTGCCCAAACTCTCCTGCCAAGGTCTTAGCATTTCCTTCAAAACCAAGATGAGGTACATAGTTGTGGATAACGGCAAAAGGAGTGGAGCTGGTAGCCGATGACAGGGAGTTATTATGGTGAAACTGCGCTATTTTGATCCATTCAGCCCAGGATTCCTGCTTCTTCATTACATAAGTTTGCAGGTATTTTTCTAATTCCTGGTTCACCCATTCAGTTTGACCGTCTGTCTGTGGGTGATAGGCTGTTGAGATCTTTTGAGTGATACCCAAAAGAGTGCAAAGCTCAGTGGTGAATTCCGACATGAATTGAGAACCATGATCGGAAACGAGGGAAGAGGGTATGCCATGTAGGCACCATACGTAATCTCTAAATATAGTAGCTAGGTCCTTTGATGAACAAGTTTTTAAGCAAGGAATGAATATGACTTCTTTAGAAAAGCGGTCAACAATGACACAAATAGAATTGAAGCCATTTGAAATAGGGAGTCCGGTTATAAAATCTATAGACAAATCTTCCCAGGGCCGTATAGGCACGGGAAGTGGTAGGAGTTTTCCTGCTGGTGCTTTTTGCTTACCCTTCATGAGGGTGCACACTTGGCAGTGGTCTATATATAGTTTAACATCTTTCGTGACTCCTGGCCACGTAAAGTATTTCGTAAGCATAGCTATTGTGCAGTGATGTCCTGAATGTCTGCCAATAGGGGAGTCGTGACAAATAGAAAGTAATTCATAGCGTAATTCATCAAGTACGTAAACTTTTTTGTTTTTATTAATGAATATTTTTTCATCGGAATCATAAACGAATTCCAGTATCTCCTTTTTTATCTTTTCTGATTCTTTTTGTAATTTTTCATAAAAAGGAAAAGAAATAGAAAGTCCATTAATAAAAACTGAATCCGGTAATACGGTAATGTTCGTATTGTGATCCAAGACTGTGTCACCATGATCAGGTCTGTAGGAAAGAGTGTCAGCCCAGCCATTAGATGAACCGGGTTTGTAAACCATAATATAATTGAATTCTTCCAAAACTGCATGCCACCTTGCTTGGCGCAACGACAGGTTTTGGAATTTTTTCCAATATTCAAGGTTCTTATAATCTATCCAAATCTCAAACCTTTCTCAACCTATTAAATAATATCTCCACTCCTCGAGGGCACGAATGACCATGAGAAGCTCTTTGTCATAAATAGGATAATTTCATTCGGCAGAATTAAATGAATGTAAAATAAAGGTGCTTGGCCTCCACAAACCGTCTTCGCATAGGACTGACAGTATGCCACCTGTAGCAATATCACTGGTGTCAGTCTCTATACGCATCTCCTTGTCCTGATCTGGATAGGCCAGAAGGGGTGCTGTCATAAACTTCTTTTTAAGGGTGTCAAAAGCCTTTTGTTGTTTGACCCCCCATTTAAATATGGTATCTTTTTTGGTGAGGTTGTTTAGGGGGCGGGCGACCTCGGAGAAACCTTCAATAAACTTGCGGTAATAGTTATAGAGCCTGAGGAAGGCCTGTAACTGTTTGAGCCATGTGGGAATAGGCCACTCCATTACTCCTGCAACCTTCTTTTCTTGCATCTCTACTCCTTCTTTGAAAACCATCATTCCCAAAAAGTCTACCTTTTCTTTCAAGAAGAAGCATTTTTCAGGTTTGGCATAGAGAACATTTTCTTTCAGCCTCAACAACACCTCTCGTACTATCTTCTCATGCTCCTTTTTACTTTTTCCTTTTGTGAATATCATAACGTCGTTGATATAAATAACTACACAAGCATACATATCGTTATAAATATCATTCATCATCTGTTGGAAAGTAGGGGGTGAGTTTGTCATCCTGAAGTATATGACCAATGGTTCATAAGAGCCGATGGGGGTTACGAAGGCGCCTTTCCATTTGTCGCCTTCTTTGATGTGTACATTGTTGTACTCCCATCATAGATCAAGAGTAGTAAATAAATCGGCACCTTTAAGTCGATCAATGAGTGTGGGAATTAAAGGAAGGGGGTAGGCATTTTTAATAGTGCCTTTGTTTAGATATCAGTAGTCCATAACGAGTCTCTTTTTGCCATCTTTTTTAGGTATAAAGAATACTGGTGCCGTTTGAGGGGACTTGGAGGGTCTAATATAACTTTTTCTCAATTTCTTCTCGATGAATATTCAGACCTCGTCCATCTCTTGATCCAATAAGGGGATTACTCAACCCTTTTTTGGAACAAAGTTGGGTTTGAGATCTATCGCATAATCCCAGTGCTTTCACTCGGGCATGCACTCAGACTTCTTTTCTAAGAAGACATCGAGAAAGTCATGGTACTCTATTGGGACCTTCTCTGCTAACCCTGCCTCAATTGTCCTGCAACGAGATGTACTAGGACCGGCCTGAGTACAATTTTCTAAAACGGCACAGTACGAGGTATAACGTGAAAATGAAACACTCTTTTTAACCCAATCAATTACAGGGTTATGGTGAGCTAACCAGTCATACCCGATAATTAAAGAATGAGTACCTAAAACAGAGACAAGGGCCTCTATGTACTCCGAATGTCCATTAATTGAAATAAGTAAATGAACTTTGTTTTTTATTGCCCCTATAGCTCCATTAGAGCTGTCAGCATTTTTTACAGAAATAGAATGAGATAAAGGAATGAGATCTAGTCCATTATTTTTACAAAATGAAGCATCAATAAAGGTATTGGTTGCTCCAGAGTCTAAGAGGGCCTTAAGCGATGTTGATTGCCAAGTGACATGACTCTTAAATATGACATGTGCATGAAGAGACATTTCGCCTCCCAATTGCAGTGTACTCTCGAGCAGTTTTTGAGGGGGTTTTTCTTTTACATAGGTATTGTCTGAATAAGGGAATTAAGCATGCTTTGTTTTAATTCTGGTGCCGCATGTTACGGACACCACTAAAGCCCTCACTTTCATTACCTACACTTTCACTTTCGGACTTAGCACAACTTTTACTTTCGGTCGTCACATGACCCAACATGTGATCATGGAAACAACACATGACCTAGGCCTAGACCCTAACACGTGCCCACCTTATCTCCTCTTATCTATTCCTACGGTAATCTCCATGTCCTTCTTATTCTCACGTTCATTTCCGTCTTCTTCCCTTCTCTTCTATTTGATCGCCATCTATCTTATCCCATGCTGTCATACCTAATTAGTATTCTCTTTCCCTCCTTATCTATCATGTACCTTGGTCCGTGCGCAGTCCTTGCAATATAAAAGGCTGGTGGTTTGGGCTGAGATCCCTTAGTCTAGTCCACTTGTCACTTACGCTCAATTGAGGGGTGATTAAGGATTAGTACTCATCCTTTTCAATTCTCGGAAGACTGGTTCAGTCTGGCCCATGGTTGGGGACTAGAGGTTCGTGACCTCGTAAAAACAAAGGTTGACGACCAAGTGCGAAGCCAAGGATCCTGGTGTATAGCCAGACCTTAACACTGCGCTCGTTGAGTCGCCCTTTTCGGAATGACAATATATATTTCTCAAAACAAATGACAAATCTAAACAAGGAAAGTCTGTATCAGTACAATATATATCATTGGGTAAGAGAGAAAAAGAAAAAGGAAGTGAAGGCTCTAGTCCATGACCCTAATTGCCCCTATCAACTATGATCGAATCTATTTTAAAGACGCACCTGCCTTCTGCTGCGCCTCGATCTCAAAATGATCTCTCCAATATGCCTCAGCCTCTTCTGTCATGTACTTTCTTTGGAAAGAGGGAGCGGGGGGCGTAAGAAGAGGGCGAGACTGCCTTGTTTGGGTTGCCACTATCCACAGCTGAGAATTTGAATATGTGTTGCTTTGTCCCGAAGGACCAGCTTGTGCACCACCGGTGGAGGAAGAATCTTGCTCCTGGAAAAGCATGTTGATATATACCCCTTGATAGGGGTCCCAAACTTGGACGATCCGCTGTTGCAGCCAACGAGCAGGGGAGTACCCATTGGTTGGGCATTCGTTGCGCCGGTGACCCGGCTTGCCACAACCAAAGCAGTTCCCGGTGAAGGTTCTGCTAGCTTGTTGGATACTAATATCCATGGATGCTCTCCGACCAGGCTGAGTGCCTGTTGGCATGAAGTGGGGGAAGGAATATGGAGATGGTGGTGGTCGATAAGGTCCCTGGGGGTACCAAGGACGTCGAGGGGGATGCAACGGGGCGGGAGCTTCTTTTTGAACCTGGGGGTTACCATGCTCGGTTCTAATTCTTTTCATGTTCTGGCCTACCTGCCAAAGCGAGGTGACTAGAGTGGAGTAGGTGTCACATGTGGTGTGTAGCGATGCATGATAATATACATTGAAATTAACCCCCTGGGTTAGAAGGTGAAAAGCTTCACCATCATTGACTTCAGCTTCTGCCTTGAGCTCGGTGAATTGCTGGAGATATTCATCAATAAAAAACTTGTCTTGTTTAAGAGCAAGCAATTTTTTGTATGATTCTTGTGCCAGGACTTCCACTCGAAAGTGGGCCTTGATGTTGATGGCAATTTGGCCAAAAGTGGGCCATGCGCTATCTTCTTTTGTCAGACTTCCGATCTGCTTTCCGTCGGAGCCGAGCTCAGGGGCGTCTTCCCCAAAATAATACTCATCTAATTTAAGACGGGCAAAAGGCGCCGCCTTTCCTACCAACTGCGAGTAAACAGCCACACATTGGATTTTGTTGGAACTCCAATGCTGAACATTGACCCAAACCTGCAGTTTGGACCACCAGTCTCTAAAGGTGCTCCTGTCACCGTCCCAGGTGCCAGGGTCTGCAATTCTCTTCAATACATCCTTATTTCTATCATCTTTTAATCCCTCCATCACCTCCAAGAGGGTCTTGATGGCCTTGGCCAATTCATCTGCTGCTGACATCCTTACTAGTCACTATCTTCCAAGTGGCTTCTGGGGACTCGACAAACAAATAATCGAAAGTGGTAAATGCAGGAATGGAGATAGTATCTCCAGTGGAAAGTGGTGATGTAATGTACTATAATGGGAAGGTGGTATTTATCGGTAATAACCCTGCACATATGCAGGTCAAGATCTACCTCCCCTGTTACCAGAGGAACTACTAATGAGGTAAGGTCAGCCATAAAGGTATGGCAGCCCCTACATCTCTCTTCACAAACTTGGCACAACCCAAGCACAGACTATGTCTCCACAATGGGAGGTATGAGAAAATTCTATCTAACGAGTCACAAGTCTGCCCTTCCTAGGGGCTCGTCTAAATGCGGTGATGGGAAACAAAAACAAAATCTTCCGCAACAGCAGGAATGTCACTTAACCCTGTGAATTGGATATAGGGAGCAGGGGGCCCAAACAGGGAGACTCTTTTCCAGCCACAACAAGAGGAAACTGATAGATAAACAAAGGTACTCCCTTTGGCAAATGAAACACCATTTGGCCCTATGGTCCGGGCAGTGTATTGGCAGTTGAATCCAAGTGTTAGGAACTCAAGAAAAGTGAGCTATACACTTGACGATCCCTGGTCCAAGCTTCACACTTGTTTCTGATACCTTTCAGCACAACACTTTAGCACTGGCTGGACTACAATGACACAGTAAGGTTATGAGCTTAGTCCTTAACCACCCTCCCTTGGAACGTATAGTGGCAAGTGGATTCGACTGAGGGACCTCAGCTCGAACCACCAGCCTTTTATATTACAAGGATCTGCACACAGACCAAGGTACATAGAGATAAGGTGGGAATACAAGTACATATTAAGGTGACAGTGTGTGAGTAAGATAAGACAGTGATCAAATAGAATAGAAGGAAAGTGTACGGAAATGAGTGTGGGAATAGAAGCCATAGAGATTACCGTGGGAATAGATAAGGGAGTTAAAGTGGACCCATGTCCAGGATCTAGCCCTATCATGTGTTGTTCCCACGGTCATGTGCAAGTCACGTGATGATTGAAAGTAAAGTTGTTCTAAGTGCGAAATGAATATAGGTAAGGTAAAAGGAAGGTGCTTTAGTGGTGTCCATAACAAGTGGAGCCTCTGGAACGAAGGCAGCTCATTTCTTTGGTATGGTCAAACTGTGATTGGAACTGTGCAGCTTTTTCATACCAGCTTGCGATGGTGGTGGAAATGGTGTCTAGGAAATAGATGTGGCATATTAAGGCTTTGGAAATTCTAACAGAGTAGAAGCTGATGAGGGCATTATCATCTGTAATGTCAGAGATGATGACATTGCTTTTGAATTCCATAGTATACATGGAAAGGAAAGAAAGATATTCTTTTTTCTTTCTTGGGTTTGGAGATATTCTCTTGGTGGCAAGCCAAGAGATAGTATTGGCAACAGTGTCTTTTTGTTCGAAGATCTTCTTAAATACTGTATAGAAGTCAGTGAAGGTTCCCATGAAGATGGTGGTGATTTTCATGGCCGACTGGTGGAAGGTGTTTGCCCAGGTAAGGGCAGATCCCTTGGTCATATGGGAGAGGATATATGCTATCTTCTTAGTGTCAGAGTCGTAGACAGCCTCGTTAACTGTGAGGTAGAATCTAATAGTGTTAAGCCATTAATTGACAGAGTCAGGGAAACCATCATAGGGTTCCAGAGTGCCGAGGTGGAGTTTCATGAGTTTGGACGTCATGGGGTTAGATGGCAATGGGAGAGAGGATTTGGAAGCAGGTGGTAGTCTGAAGATTCATCCAGTTTGGGCAATCAGAGGAGAAGGTGGGGTGGGGATACAGGGAATGGAAAGGGAAGCAGATAGCTGGTGGACTAGGTTTTGGGTTTCATTGTTTTCCTAGAAGGAAGGGAAGGTAACATCCAGATCAGGGGAATGGGGTTTTTCCTCATCTGAGGTGGTCGAAGACTCAAAGGGGTTGGGCTCTTCTGCGAGTCTCCATGCTTGTCATAAAGTGGAGGAGAGATTCTGGGCATTTCGGCGAGCTATGATGGAGTGGTACTACAGTGGTGGTAGCCATGATGGGTAGCTTAGACCTTTTGTTATGACAGGCCTGAACAAGGTCAGTCGTAGCCTTGGAGAGAAAGCTTACAAGGGTTGAGGATTCGAGTAAGCATACCCTCTAAGGTGACACAAAGTCCTATAGAGCCAAGATGTTGGTCTAGTGTGTCACATCCCAGAATTCTTTAAGTCCAACTCCAGTCAATTCTGGATGTTCTCAGATGAACTCGATCTTAGAAGCTATGGACACTAACGGAGTTGCGCCTCCGGGCAGACCCCTTTTTATTATCTCCTTTTGTTCTAGTATATACTCTGCATTTTAGTTTGTACAGCCCCTCCAGGTTTTTCTCTATTCTATCTTCTATTTTACTCATCCTATGTACATTGCCTTCGCTTAGGTATATTTTATTCAGTTCCTGGTCTGGAGTTCAACCAGACTTAGTATATA
This sequence comes from Boletus aff. separans, assembly GCA_038088755.1. Classification (NCBI taxonomy): domain Eukaryota; kingdom Fungi; phylum Basidiomycota; class Agaricomycetes; order Boletales; family Boletaceae; genus Boletus; species Boletus aff. separans. The sequence goes on from JBBPJN010000462.1 coordinate 13,234, forward strand.
AACCCTTGTAACTCCTCCACTGTACTTCAATTTGAATATCAAATAAGTCTCCTCCTAACTTGAGTTCCTAGACTCTCCTCCAAACCTCCCTCACCTTCTAAATACAAGGACACAAGACTTGACAAGGGTGTGACACATAAGTCCTGCACCAATGTCCTTACTCCTCCAATTCTCTGTCTCTGCCCTCCATCACCTCCGTCGACTCAGTTGAACCTCTGTCGCTCCCCCTAAAACCTCCACCAGACTTAAGTCCTAAGGACCTGGACTTAACATAGTGCCAACAAGGCAGAGGTTTAAGGGCCTGACCAAACATTAAGTCAAGGGTCAAGAGTTCAAAGGAGTTGATTGAAAGTCAATAAGTGAGTCTTAGGCTTGGAAAGCACAGATATGAGATGTATTCCAAGGAGGTCTAAGCTAAGAATATATCGTAGTATGTGGTAGGTTTATAAAGCTATGAAGCAGGTTTAGGGCAAGCATAGGAAGTTTAGGTTAAGGGTAGGCATGGAATGTTGTGGAATATGATGGAAGGAATCACTAATGAAGCAAGTGAGATAAAAGATAAGGTCATGTGATCAGGTGAGTCAGCAAAGAAGAAAAGAAAAGGTAGTCTGTAGCGAGGATCAAACATGAGGTTATAGTACAAGGAAAGAGTAAGGCAAGGAGAAAAGAGTAAATCATAATACTGGACCTCTGATGATCCCTGCAGATGGGGATGATAATATGCCAAAGGACTATGATCTTTGGTACGAGTCCACAGATCACGGTGCTTGGCTTTCTGTTTCAGAAGGGTTTATCGTTTGTAAGGATGGCAAGGGCGATAATGGCCCTGATAGTTTCTTCGAGAAATATGAT
>JBBPJN010000463.1:0-14075 GCA_038088755.1 Boletus aff. separans
AACTTCTTCATCGAATACTTTGCCCTCGACTTGATCATGCAGGACGGAGAGTGTGTTGGTGTCATGGCACTCAACATGGAAGACGGTACCCTCCACCGCTTCAGGGCCCACAAGACCGTCCTGGCTACTGGTGGTTACGGACGAACCTTCTTTAGCTGCACGAGTGCACACACTTGCTCTGGTGACGGTAACGCTATGGTCTCTCGTGCAGGTCTTCCTTTGCAAGATTTGGAATTCGTTCAGTTCCACCCTACTGGTATTTATGGCGCTGGATGCCTTATCACCGAAGGTAAGTTGATACTTCTTATACCGAATACTTTATATGATCTCATTCATTTCGACCAGGTTCTCGTGGTGAGGGTGGATACTTGCTGAACTCTGAGGGTGAACGTTTCATGGAGCGCTACGCCCCCACCGCAAAGGATCTTGCCTCTCGTGACGTCGTCTCACGTTCAATGACTATTGAGATTCGCGAGGGACGTGGTGTTGGACCCGACAAGGACCACATCTATCTGCAACTCAGCCATTTGCCTCCTGAGGTCCTCCATGAACGTCTGCCCGGTATTTCAGAGACTGCCGCTATCTTCTCCGGTGTCGACGTCACCAAAGAGCCTATCCCAGTGCTGCCTACCGTACACTACAACAGTGAGTCTTGTTGCTTGGCGGTGGTTAGCATATGTTGATGAAGGTTTAGTGGGTGGAATTCCTACGAGATACACTGGTGAAGCCCTCACCATTGACGAAGTATGCTGATTGAGTGCATGGCAATCTTTCTTTGACTGATGGACTCTTTAGAACGGCAAGGATAAAGTCGTTCCCGGTCTATATGCCGCTGGTGAGGCAGCTTGCGTGTCTGTCCACGGTGCCAATCGTCTTGGTGCAAACTCCCTCTTGGATATCGTCGTATTTGGTCGTGCTTGTGCCAACCACATCAAGGAAAACCTTACTCCTGGAAAGCCACACAAAAAGATTCCTGATGAGGCTGGTCTTGGCAGTGTTGAGTTCTTGGACAAGATTCGCAACGCAGATGGGCCCAAGTCAACGGCCTCCATCAGACTGGATATGCAAAAGGCTATGCAATCTGATGCTGCCGTCTTCCGGTTGGTAACAGCTAATTGATCTTGTTATACGAAGCTAACGTGTATGCGTCCGCACGACAGTACACAACAGAGTCTGGACGAGGGTGTCGAGAAGCTGCGTGGTATTTACAACTCATTCAAGGACGTCGGTGTCAAAGATAGGAGTATGATCTGGAACTCGTACGTGACTTGCAGAGCGCAGTGGACGACGCAGAGCTGACACGCATATAGTGACCTTGTGGAGACTTTCGAGCTCCGCAACCTTCTCCAATGTGCTGTCCAGACCATCACTGCTGCTGCTGCCCGCAAGGAGTCCCGTGGTGCTCACGCCCGCGAGGACTTCCCGGAGGTCAGTTCTCAATCTCATGTCTTGTACCCAACGTCCAATCCCTGACTTCTTTATCTTCCTCGCAGCGTGACGACGAAAACTGGATGAAACACACTCTCACCTGGCACGATGTCAGTTCGCCAGACGTCACTGTCAAGTACCGTAATGTCATCGGTCAGACCCTCGATGAGAATGAGTGCAAAGCTGTCCCTCCTTTCAAGCGCACATACTAAGCTATTCGGTCACCAAAGGGATACTGGGGTATAAAATGGAGTAGACACTTCTTTTGTAGTCAAACTGGAATGCTAGAATACGGTCTACTGTTTCGGCACCTACAAAGGCGTGATTATTAGTCTCGCTCATCGGACCAACTGCGAGATCGAACAGATTCCTTCATTACACTCTAATCATACACATCTTACAAGCAGTGCCAGAAGTCCTTTAACGAAAGGAAAGCCATACTGAAACCAAGAACAAACTACTATGTAATAGGCGAAAATGATTGATGTGTGATTGTTAATCTAAATGCGTGGCAAGGTAACTTGACGAGAACGAACGCGCAGCTCGTTTGGAGCACTTGCACTAGGCCAATACCCTGAAGCGTAAGATCGAATGAATGCAGAGCAGTCTAAATCCAAGTTGTAATAATGTCAACGGGGCTATCGAGCGTAGCCTGAAAGGAGTCGACGAGTAAAGACATGTGAACGAGCAAAAGGCTATGTCCTCTGCCTTTTGGAGGGTGTGTGTGACGCAGCTCCAGAAGGACTGGCTTTGCGTTTCAACGGGCTGGCCGTCCCCTCGATGGACGCGGATGGAATGCGTGAGTTGACGGGGCCCGGTGAAGAGCGTGTGCCGGTCAGAACTTGCTGGTCCTCTGCCGTCGTGTGTACATGGTCGAGTATGTTCGGAAGGGCGTCCGCATCTTCTGATTCGACCGACATCCTTTCCTCTTTTCGAGGTGTTTTCTTGGCTTTCTTGCGGGTGGTCTTGGGCGTTCGCACGTTCGGTTTCTTGTCGCCGTCGTCTCCGCTTACCATGATGCGACATATTTCTACGGCCACTGGGGCTTTCAGCAGGATGTCAATCCAGACCTTGATGAGGTGTCACATATATCAGTACCGTATAAACAGCACGTATGATATGCCTACCCGTTGGTTCTCTTGAAGAGTGTCTCCCGGACCCTTGACTTCCACGAACTTGCAAGTGCATTTTTCAGCGTTCCACAGGAACAGATCCGGGCCACCAGATGTCCCAAACGTGTAGTCTTCGCATAGAACGCGGCAAATGACGGAGAGCGCCTTCCCGCCGATGCACTATTTAATGCCCATCGTGAGCTAATATGGTGACCCGGAACTTGGAGCACATTTACCGTTACAATGTCGACAAGGTCTTCGCTACTAAACAAGTCCCACCGCACACCAACGCACCATGTCTCACTGGCTCTGTGTTCGGCATCGACGCGTCGGACGAGGTCGGGGCCTTCCCCGGCTTCGATGGCAGCGAGTCGTTGTTCCATGAGATCTTTCCGTGCGTGAAAAAAAGAGTCCTCCGCGATATCGAGCGGTGCGGTTTGGTAAGGCGTCTCAAATGCACCAGGAATTGATTCAAAAATGACGTCCCAGAAAAGGAGGCCAAACAACATGGCAATAACCCGAGTTTCACAGTGGATGCTGGGCGAACAATGGTCAGATAGTACGGAGAGATCGGAAGTGTAGATGCGAACCCCTTGAATCCTTGTTCCCCATAACGTTGAAGGGCAAGTTCCTCGACAGTTAATTCCTCGCCATTACGTCCCAACCAGAGGCTTTTTCCCTTCGGGATGTCTGACTGCACCCAAGGTGAGGAACTGTTGCAAACACTTCGGTCTGGATGTCTCACCGATGATTTGCAGTCAGGAGGGGGTGCTGCACTTGAGCCAGGCTCAGTTTTCGCCGAGGTAATCACAGGCGAATAATAGCGTTTGATATTCTGGTTTCCCTGCTGTTCTGCATTAACGGACCTTCCTGTCCGATCAAGCTTCAGGCTGGCTGCTCTGTGTCTGAGGCGGACAGCTTCGAATGCTACTTCATCGGCATTCACAAGGATGCCGCTACATATATGTCGCTCTTTGACAGGTATCTTTAACTTGTTTTCCAACCTCCTGAGACGTCTTTGAAGCTTCGGTCGATAGACTGAGGATTGTTAGCACTTGCCAATCCATCCACGTTGCGAATCTTACCAAGATGTGTGTCAGGATCTATAAGAGCCTCCATAACCGCACCCAATGCTCGTTCTGTGGTCTCTTCGTCGTCTAGGAAATGGGTCGAGAGAATTAGTGCTCGCCGTTCATACCACCTCCCACGTTGCCCTCTTCGCCATCGTTTCTGTGCTAGAAGGGCTTCCAAGACTTCTAGTTCTCGTTCGTGTTCCCCAAGGATACCAAGCGCAGCACCACCCTTGCATACAATTCGTGTGAGGACATGTCCTGCAGAAAACATTCAGCTTTGAGGGGAGGGTGGCCACCGATTAAACAAACCGCAATGGAACCGCTCTAGTCCGCCTGCTCGGCCATCTTCCTCGCCTTCGGTCTTCACGAGATCCTGCCAGCGGGGATAGGTTTGCTCAAAAATATCCTTTACCATGCGCGCACCCCGTCTGCGACCATTATCAGGCTTCACGTCGGACATCGTGTCTTCATCTCCGATGTCTTCCCCCTCTCTGCTATCATTTGCGTTTCCGGGAGTGATGGGTGTTGGTAAGAATCTGGCGACAGGAGTTTTGCTACCAGCCGCTCTGCCATCCCAAAGTGGTACATTCCCGGCGAGTAACGTGTCCACTCGACCTTCGAGAATGAGTACTTCTTCGTAGTCAATGAGGGCTTGGCGAGAGGACCAAATATTCTTGGTACGTTCATACTCATACCCAGGATAGGCTCGTTTGCCGAAGCGGGTCAGAAGTGCCGCAACAAGTATATTAGGGGTATATTGAGTTCTGTAAGGAAGATATGAAGGTGAGTCACGCGAACCGAATGATGGCAACTCACATGCGGAAGTAAACAAGATTAACTCGATGTATCACACCGAAAAACTCTTCATCAACCCGCACGCACTTGACTTGGGTACAGGATGAGTCACAACCGCCTTAACTCCGAGGGACATACCTATGTAACTAAGAACAATCTCCTTGAGCCTATCTTGCTGAGGCTTTAGCTTGCAGAATGACAGTTTGGTTTGGTGATAACAGCGACCTTTGGAATCTCTGCAGGCGAAGCTCGTTAATGTTGATTGTGAGGATGATGCACTCAGAAGCTCTTTGATAAGGTCGTCTTTCTACAAAGGATACGCTCAGTCGTGCATTGTGTGACAAAAGGAGACCCACCTTTTGCTTTGGCTTGAGTTTCAGCTGTTTAGCGACAGCTTTGAGTTCGTCCAGTCTCAAACACTCGAGTAGGCTCTTCAGATCCATTTCTCGTTCGCTCTTCGCTAACGCGAGTGGTCTGTCCTCTGCGAGCTCCGGGAATCCTTCATTTACTGACGCTGGCTTCTCTTGGGCTTGCTGGGGATTCTCGACACTCCCATGATCCATCGTGAGATTAACAACCTCCTGTTCCTCTTGCTCTTCCTGCTTAGCGCGATCCAATGGTTCAGGACCAACCTGGCAGAGTTCGTCGATCGCGGCTACTATGGCCGCAATGGACCCAAGTTCGCTCTCATACTTTAGAGTATCGAGGCGATGCCACGTGTCCTGTTTTCTCAGCAGCAACTTCACCATGAGGAACCGCGCGTTATCTTTCCCGAGTGAGAAGAACTGGTCAGAGTAGGGGGGGAATTAACGTACAAGAAAGATGAGCAAAGACAGTCAGGAGCGCAAATTCCTCATCGTTGAGTAGATGTTTCTCCTCCCTGATCACAGTACCAACCATGTCTGAGAAGATATGAATACAATACACAGAATCACGAGCATAACGAGGAGCACCTTCGAAAACGCGTACGTATGTACTGACATTCCGATCTGCGACTGGTTGAGTCGTCTCGCTTGTCTTAGCGCTGGACGGCTCTGGCACGGATTCAGCGAGTAACCGCAAAATTGCGTTCGCCTGCGTGTCTGGCTCATCTTCACTCCAGACTTGACCACCCGAAAACACGAGCGCGTTGACTGAGACTGCAGACGAAGACATGGCAAGAGGGACTGGGACACTGACCTGAAAACAATATTGTATGTACATAGGTCGCGATCACGTGACCGCGACGATTCGCGTGTAGAGGTACAAAGTCAACATCCCCTCCGGAGTCTCTCGTTCTCCTCTTTCAATCGCCTGTTCTCCGCCCTCAACTCCTGGATTTCGCCACTCCATTCTTCCATTATTTCTCTCAGCTCCCGCTTCCATCCTCTGCCCATCCGGACAAGGTCCAAATGTAGGCCCATCATCTCCACCTTGGTCTCGCGCTGCAAGTCGTACATGACATCATGAACAATGTTCCGCAGGAAATCCTGTGCAGCCGCATTCATGTTCACGTTTGCAGCTGATGGGCGATGTGGCGATTGGAGCCAGGCTGGCGAAGCAGTCGGACGACGTGGTGATACCTGCAGGGAAAGCTCTTGTTCTTGCTCTTCATCTTGCCGCTCGTCCACAATGATCTCGGCGCCACCTTCTTCTTCCGACCCGCCGCTCCCTCCAGATGACTCTCCGGCGTCTGCGAACCTCGTCTTCTTCATCTCCACCGCCTTTTCTTTCCCCTTGCCTTTCTTACTCTTGCTTCTGGCCCATTTTGCAACCTCGGCACTCGTGAGTCCGAGCACACCACTACCGGTACCAGTCGCACTCGCTAACGGAGCTTTCGTCGCATCCTTCCCCAGCGAGATAGGAGTCACAGGTTCACGTGGTAACTCGGGAGAAGACACGTCGAGGCAATCGCCACTATTGTCTGGTGTTGCTGACCGTCGTCCTTGTTGTTGTCGCATGCGTGGAACAGTTTGCGAGGAGGATACTTTGTTGTGAGCAGAGCCAGTAGAACTGGGCCCGAGCTTTCGTCCAGCAGATGCGCTCTCAACAGACTCGGATATAGTCCGACGTGTCGTGTTTCTCGGCCGGTCGTTTTCGTCTCTGGGGCCGCCGTCAAACAGAGGACCTGACCGGACTCGCACTGCCGCCAGATGTCCGGAGATGGACTCTGGTGCAGATCCGAGTCCCAGATATTCGACATCTACTCCCATCTTGTGGGTCGAATAAGATTTGGTGGTGCGTTGTCTTGCGCTTGCTAGCTCGGTTAATTCATAGGATGTAGGCGGAGGTGGCCGAGCTTGGGTTTCACGGTTCTCCTCCTGCTCCTTACTTCTCTGAAGTCTCAGAGGCTTTACGTGGCGAGGGAGGGTTGCTAAGAAATAATGTCAGGGGCTACGTGTCACAACAGAGAACAAGCTGCATACGAGACCGCGGAGCTGCTAGCTGTGCATCTAGACCCAAATTTTTGGTCTCGGATAGTGGGTTTCGCGCAGGAGGAAAAAGCTTCTTCTTGGGTGTAATCCCACCTCCCCCACGAATCTTTGATGCAACCACAACACGTACTGGAGACTTGATCCCAGAACTAATGGACGCAGATCGTGTTGAAGACGCAGGACGTTGTGGAGATGATTTAACAACTGCTGTCGAACCTGACTTGACCTTCCCACTAGCAGCGTCACCATGGCGAGGCTTAGATTTTCCCTGTAGACGAGAATGATTGGTCGTACATGATACACGCGAAATGAAATGCATACCTGGACATTAATTGCCTCGATGGGAGCACTCCTGTCCCCGATGGCAAACGACTTTGGCTCTTTCTCGAGGGACCTCAAATCGAGGATCAGGAGTTTGCCATTTTCAGTACCCAGATATATGGCAGCGCCTTCCGCAGTGAAAGCGCAACAAGTAAGATGGGCTTTCACGTTGACGGTTTTCAGTATCCTGGCCAGATAATTCAACACCGGCGTGCTAGTCTCAACAAAGTCACATACCCGTTATCTTTGTCCAGATCGACGAGTGTTACATCACCGTTGGTCGTGGCAGCAGCAACAAGAGTTTTACTGAACGGGCTGGTTGCCACACTCACGATATCCCCACCTCCCGGCACGCGAACGGTCTTGAGTGGGCTACCAGGTCGCATCGAATCGTAGACAACAAGGTCCCGTCCGATGCCCAATAAAAGTCTCGTCCTGGAATGTTGATGAAATAAACAACAGGTCACAGGCTTTCTGTCCGGAAGCCCTTTCAATTGCGCGTGCGACGCAAGCGTCAGGTCGTGGAGAAAGACCGCAGAAGCCGACATGGACGCCAGCAAAGTCCCATCGTTGGACATCGAGATTCGTGTGACGGTGTTCTTGTGGGGCTCCAGGGAGGATAGGACTTTTGCAGGGGAGTGGGTGCAGTCTAGTGACCACACCCTGTTGGCGGCTGCGAAGAGTATGCTGGTCTTGTCCTTCATTGCCAAGCATGTCACGGTATCTGACCCACAGTAAAGTTCTTCTAGGAGGCACTCCGACGGCGTATATCTTCTGATAGAGGAGGAGCTAGCCAGGTAGAGTTGGGAGTTGTCCGGAGACCAAGTATTTGTGAAGCATTCCAGAGAAGTAGAAACTGGGAATGAAGTTGATGAACTCTTGAAGCTGGATGGATCAATAAGACTGGTGCCATCCTGTGTGATGATTGCGAGCATGAATCCTACTTAGTTTGAGATAAAGATACAAGTTGGGGTGGGCGACTTAAAGCAACCGTGTCGTGAAAGACGCGTCGGTCACATGATCATCGAAACCAAGAGGCAGTGTATGTGGAAAGCAGTCATTACTAGTACACAAATCTCACTCTCTTGCGTGCTGTCGGATCGCCACCCCTATAAGTAGGTACATCCGTGTCCACATCGACTCTGCTTGACCTCTCGTCGTCCTCGGAAGCATAGAACTGCATACCAACCGACTGACGATCATCGAGAGATAGGACCACATGATCGTTCAGATCATTCGAGGCAGACTCGGTCAAGAAGCGGGGATACTGCTTCACGTTAGACGACATCGGAATTGAAATAAAATGTGTTACAAATCACCTGTAGGTATTGTCGCATCCCACTTTCAGTCGTCATGTTCGGAACCTTGTCACGACTTCTCAGGTATTGCCTCCGAGCAATCATTTCTTCCTCAGCCGTGGAGCGGATGACCAGAGTTTTTACTAAGAGGCACTTAAGCAGTGAGTACCCTCGAAAGCGAAGAGACTGACCAGTGACTGGTCTTGCTTGTCCTATACGGTGGGCACGCTAGCAGGACGACTGAGACTATCATTGGAATGTACCAAGAACAGTTCAAACCTTGATAGCCTGCGACTCGACATCAGGATGCCAGACAGGCTCGCAGAATATAATCCGGGAGGCTGCTATCAAGTTCCTACAGAAGATATTAGTCCTCGAATTTGCACATCCATCGCATGAACTAACAGGCCACGGGCACCAAGCTTCAGTTCCATCAAGAGAACTCTATACACATCCGAGGTTTCGAATGTTGTGACGCATTGCTCCCTCAACAAGTATTTCTCCTGGTTGGTGTATCGTAGATACTTGACTTCGAATAGCGACAAGGCCTCGCCAATTTGATAGAGCGTAAGGAGAGAATTGGAGAATATCAGGAACTTTTCCTTCCCAGAGTATCGCTGGACCTGTGGAATGTGATCCATGTGATCAACACTGTCGATGCATTTATAGACATACCTCAGAAAGGATGTAGTTTAACTTCGTCGACACCGAGGGACCAACTTTTACTCCAGATAAAGGAGAAGACTTCATTGCGCGAGCTGCAGCAACTTCAGTAGAAGTAGCTTGGATTACCCTGTCCCCATCTTGGCGGACTTCGAGCTCCTCATCCTCGGTCATTCGTTCGATGTGTTCCTTCAGAGCTTCAATCTTTTCCTGCACCTCTTTCTCCATCTCTCTCTTTTGGTTCGCGCGGCGTTTTGCCTGACGAGAGCCAATCGATTTCGAAGCCATCATCCTTTTTTCATTCCTATCAAGGATCTTGCCTTCTTCAATCAGCTCGTCTCTCGAAATCAGAGGTCTCTTCCGCACGAGCGAACGCAGATCCATCAGCCGGTCAGGGTGCATAACGTCAATCGTTTGGGTATCCTCGCACAACCCAGATCGCGACCATGCTTTGAAGACATCTGGATCAAGTCCAGATATCCTGAATGGGACGTCCGCGTGAGGTTGCATCGCTCTCCACGTCTTGTCTTTGGCAGCGGCGGATCTGTATAACAAAGTCAGTCGAGTATCAATACATTGAAGGTGGTCCATACGCGTGTTCGAGCGCTTGCTGTAGGATGTCTAAATCCTTAGAAGCCACATTCCCCTTGGCTGCGCGAGCTACGAATTCATCCGCAAGTTCACAAATCTGGTCAACGTTGTACGAGATGTCTGAAGCTGACCAGAAGAGGCCCCTAGAGATGGTAACTCAGGAATGGAGAAATAGATTGAAGTCGCCAAGGGCTTACTGTAATGAGTTGTTTATGGCCGTCTGTAGTTCCTGTGCTTTCTGTCTCGAACGGAGGTAAATAAGAGTACTGCTTCATATGGTAAAAATGCCTCGCGACGCACACTTGGGTGGAAAAGGTAATCCTAAATCGAACTGAGCAAAGAGCAAAGAATCACAATACCGCTCTAAGTTGACTCACCGTACCTTCGCGCTCTGAATCAATGGCGTTGATTGCGAGTGCAGCTTGCATCGCGTTGTACGACTTCAGAGCGTAATCGTCCAAATCCATGCGAATTATGTCGTGTCTCATCGGGGGCAGCAAGACATCATTTTCCACATCTTCAATCCTTTTGAGACAGAGGTAAGTACACGTAGGTGGCGCTGTACTCTTGGACTTACCTGTGACGCACCATCACCATTTGCATTACCTGGGTGAGAACATTTATAGCGCCAGGTCGCGGTCCACGTTGATCACATAGTGGTGTTAACACGTGGTACTTGAAGCTCTTGTCGTTAGTATTAAACTGAGGAACAGCAAGAAAGTCCCCGATCATTGCTCCCAGTTTGTGTAGATTTTGACGATCATAATTGCCCCAAATTCGCAGGTAGTACTCTTCATCCTGACTAGATGATGTGGTCGCGGGAGGGTCGGAATCAGGGTAAACAAGTTCAAGTTCCTGCTCGTCAGTTGTACGACCTAATTGGAGACCAAGTATATTGGATGTAGGTGTGCCAGTGACGATCCATTTATGTTGTACACTTAATTCCCGCACAAAATAGTTGATGGTGGTCATTGTGTTTCCAGCAATATGCCCTTCATCAATGACCAGCCTCTTCCATCGTACCTGCAAGAGAGGAGTGACATCAGGATCCCCAGGACAATGACAATCTGGAACTCGGGACCCTGTCAAGCATGGGCAGGTACAGGGTTTGAGGGCATGAAGCTTTTCTGTCTTGTTCCTCTCTGACTCCTTGCGAAAACCTATTGCTTATCAGTCTCTGCACCAGGGACTACACCTCCTACTTACGGGTATCACTCATGATAACCAGCTGAGGAGGAATCATAAACAAATATTCAACCTCAAGCCGTCAACCATCTGCTTACCTCATAATCTGACGCAAGTTTCCTGGCATCAGGAAGAGCCATGGAAGGACGGACGATGAGATATCGAACATAGTCATGACAGTGTTTGTCAATCTCAGCCTTCCACTGACCCAACAAGGTTAACGGGACAATAACTAGGGTTGCTGATGAGAGGTACATGACGCGGGGACAGAGATTGGATACAGCTCGACGGCTCGATCTTTTCAGTGCTTCTGCAAGAAGTTCATCTTTGTAATGATGATAAAAGGCAATGTTGGCCCGTATAACTGGCCAGAAATGAGTGGCTTCAAGCTCATCGGCGAATGATGGGCGACCTGTAGTGGCTTTCAATGACGCAAAATAGTGGATAAGGAGCTCAACGAGGGATGGCACTTGTTGAATAACCTTCCGGCCCAGACCGGCTCTATCTCTTGCGAGAGCATGCTCCGTAGAAGGGAAGTGGAGGTAGGCAAGAGGTGTCATCACCGGTCGTTCATTAACCAGAAACTCGGGATCCGCAAGCTGGCTTGCGGTTGCAAGAACAAGAGCAAGGATCATTACAGTTTTTCCCGTTCCTAGGAGAGCTAAGCAGCATGTCTCCACACTTGGCTCAAACGTACCTAACTCTTCACAGAGTATACCAGCTCGAGATGGGGAATACGTAGGACATTCTCGTAAAACCGTCATGGTTGATGGCTGAATATAAAAACGAGTGCCTGACATGCATGAGACTGGAATGTAAAGTGGATCCGGAACAGGACCAGTGCGAGACTCCCTGTGAAGCATGACAGCGACCGAGTGCCGCTGATAACCGTACAGCGTTGTTCTCAGACCCCAGAGGGCAGCTCCAGACGCAACACGGTGAGGAAGGCTTGCATTTTCATTCATCAGTGGGCCCAGGGCTGGGGAAGGTAGATCACTATAAATCTCGGCCATGGTACGGTTATCCTATCGATAATAATTAACATCAACACAAAGAAAAAAGGGCTGAAACTCGACAGACGGTGTGTCTAGGTAATAAGTGCTCGTGTGGAGTATCGAGACAAGCCTCGTCCGCATCCCACAAGCCATCACTCTGCTCGATTAGCGGCATAATGTTATGCATGTAGCGTTGAGCTTCCTTGGCCGTGGTTTTGGGGCGACAGTGTAGCCGCCCATAAACATTTGGCAAGTCATTAGGGATAAGATAAACCCTAATGAAGATTATCCGGCCACTGGCGCCGAGTCTGCAAGTTGCCCGGAGGAACAGGTGCTGGGTCAGGAACGCCAATGCTCGGAAAAGCGTGTCCGCCGGATGGGTAGACAAACTTTGTATGGGATGTGAATGCCAATTGCGGTTGCCAGATGCGTGGGGGCATGGTGATTCGCCATCATGGACGGTGACAGTGATCGTTCCGGCCGGAAGAAGGTTACTCAACGAGAACGGATATGTGGTGCCTCGCTCCTGGACGACAGGTGGCCTGCGTTTTCCAGTACAAAACGGACAGCACACGGATGGCAGAAAGCGTTGTGCTCCGAGATCTTGGGACTCCATGACATGGAAGATCAAGAGATGTATGTACTGTGTGGTCACGGTGGCACGCGCCTGCACGAGGCCGTGTGAAATACCTTCTCCGTCTGGCTTCCACATTGTGCGGTCCTTCCGACTTGCACAGTCCTCTCATGGCATCCTTGCTAAAGCGTTCGTATCCTCGCGGAATTCGCGTCTCAGTGACACCAAAGACAACGAGCTTCATTCGGAAAAGCTCCAGTACCGTCTCCAAATCTCCAAAGGACACGATAACATGGCCGCAATACCTCGAAATTCGACGCGGCAAACGCAGATGGGAGACGGTATGATGCTGCTCGCACTTTTCCTAGCATCGCGCTTTGCTAATACTCTTTCTTCAGGTCCTGTCCATCCCTTCCTCCATTCTCGGCCTCGTGGGTGGAGCCGCGTACTTTGGCTCTCTAGAAATCGACATGACCAAACCAATCATGGTCAGCCTCCAACTTCGTGGCACGCGTTAAGCCAGATGCTGACGGTTCATGTGGAAGGGAATCGACCCCATGATCTTTTACTCGATTTGTACAGTCGCGTGCACGGGTGAGCCAACCCAGATGACAGTCGTAACCCTGTATTCAATGTTTACAAGGTCTCGGATACCTTTTGGGCCCCACGTTCGGTGCAGCTTGCTGGAGAATGACCCATCGTCGTACGCTTGCCCTCATAGAAGCAAAAGACCGCGAGTTCCACAGACATATAGTCAAGAATCGCGTTGACCCAAGGGCACAAGGCGCCAACAACCCTGTGCCGGACTACCATGGTATAGAACTTCCCACCTTTTTGCACGACGCTATTTCTGATCTGTCAATTAGGCGAGAAAATTGGCTCGTTGCACCAATACCGCCAAGTATGTGTCAGCATTCTCATTCCATTTCCTTCTAATACAACTTCTAGTGGCTGCGAGACCAGGCAAAGTTCAGGCAGAAAGCACAGTTTCCAGAGGAATAGAAGCAGAGCTGTCTCGTTACACCATCGTATACTCAATCCACTTGTTATCCTCTATCTGGGCCCAAGTGAAGACTGTCCAAGAATGTATGTGACCGAAGAAGGTGATTAACCTTCGTCATTCCTGATCGACCATAATATCCAATCAAGTTAGCGCCATGTTGAAAGTCGAACGAATGTCTGGAACCGGCCATGTCCTAGCCTAAAACTCTGAGCTCTGCGCCTTGCAGAGAAAGCACAACCATTTGCAACCCCAGCTCTTTGATTCCACCCCCGGTCTTCCCAGAGACCGGGTTTGTAGACCGCTCACGGAGAGCGCCTGAGGTGTCACCGGGGGAGACAGATCTCTCCAACGCTTCGCCGCACGGGGGGTTTCACCTTGCAAGAACGACAGTGCATGGGCTGGGACAGACTTGGCCCGGGGGTCCACGGACAGATTCCGGGGTTTAATCAAAGGGGGAGGGGATCGTGCGCCCTTGCCGTCCAACTCGAACGTGGGGCCGCTGCTGGCAGCCGGAACGAATGGAGAATTCATGAGCAGAGTCGGGAACGTGCAAGCACAAGAAAAACGTTCGAGTGAACGGATAGCGTGTGTGTCGACTCGGACACGAACAGAAGAAGTGGACG
>JBBPJN010000464.1:0-14062 GCA_038088755.1 Boletus aff. separans
TCCCTTGTTTCGGATCGCGGACCTCAGTTCACCTCCAACTTCACCACGGAGCTGTGCTCCTTATTGGGCATAACCCAAAAAATATCCACCCCTTATCATCCGCAAACAGATGGACAAACAGAGCGGATGAACCAGGAACTTGAGAAGTACTTACGTACTTACGTGATGAAGAAGCAAGATTCCTGGGCAGAGTGGATAAAAATAGCACAGTTTCACCATAACAACTTGCTCTCCTCGGCTACCGGCGCCACTCCTTTCGCCATAACCCACAACTACGTACCACAGCTTGGCTTTGAAGGAAACGCCAAGACCCTGGCAGGAGAGTTTGGGCAGGACTGTGCGAAAGCCCACAAGGACATTGAGCAGACTCTCACCATAACTAGAGAAAAAATGAAGGAGAGTGCCGACAAAAGAAGGTCGGATGCTCCGGATTATGCCATCAGAGATAAGGTGTGGTTATCCACCAAACACCTCAAACTTCCTTATACCACCAAAAAGTTAACCCAGAAATGGATTGGACCATATGATATCATTAAGGTCCTTCCTAATGCGGTTAAACTATATTTATCAAAGACCATGAACATTCACCCCACGGTCAACGTGTCAAGGGTCAAACCTTACCGAGAACCATTGCCCCACCAACCAGTTCTCCGCCCTGATGCCATCATGGTTAATGAAGAAGGATACGAGGAGTATACTGTAAGGTCGACTATATCATAACCTCGCACATGAAGAACAGGCGTCTGGAATATCTCGTTCATTGGAGAGGATGGGACGAGACAGATAGAACCTGGGAACCATTGGAAAACTTAGCCAACGCCCAAGACGCCGTTATGAAATTCCATGCCAAAAACCCCTCGGTCCCTCATAAATTAAGGGGCATCTTCACGGACATTTTTAATTCTCTGTTTATGGCATGCAGTGATGACATACAATCCCAGTTCAAAGCGACTCGTCTGGAATATGAGTCCTAGGGGGGGGTAGTGTCATGGACTCCACTAAAGTGTACTTATTTTCACCTTTGTTACACTCATTTTAGACTTCATTCCAACTTCTACTTTTCAAACATCACATGACTTGCACATGACTGTGGGAATGACACGTGACCAAGGTCTAGACCCTAGCACATGCCCACCTTATTCCCATTATCCCATTTATCTGTTCTCACGTTAATCTCCATTCGCTTCTATTCACACACTCATTTCCGTCTCTTCTCTTCTCTTCTTTTTGATCGCCGTCTATTATACTCTCATGCTGTCATCCTAATATGTACTTTAGTTCCCTCCTTATCTTACTGTACCTTGGTCTGTGCGCAGACCGCCATAATATATAAGGCTGGTGTAATCAGCTGAACTCCTCAGTCGATTCCACTTGCCACTTACGCTCATCTGAGGGGTGGTTAAGGAGTAGGCTCAACTACTTCAGTACTTGGAAGACCAGTTCAGTCTGGCCCATGGCTGGTAGGATCGTGGGACGTGCTCACGTTAAAGTAAAGGTCCGAGACCTAGTGCAAAGCCAGGATGTCCAGTGTATAGCTAGCCCCTAACAGAAATAGACGAAGAAGAAAAACTATTGGAAGGCTCTAGTCTGTGACCCTGATTGCCCCTTTCAACCAAAGTCATTTCTATTTTAAAGACGCGCCTGCCTTCTGCCACGCCTCAACTTCAAACCTGTCCTGCCAATATGCCTCTGCTTCTTCCGTCATATACTTCCTTTGAAAGGAGGGAGCCAGGGGAGTAGGAAGGGGGTGAGAGGCCCTTGTTTGTTGTGCCGCTATCCACGGCTGAGAGGGAGAATGTGTGTCGCTTTGTCCCAAAGAACCGGCATGCGCACCACCAGCAGAGAAATCTTGTTGCTCCTGGGAGAGCATGTTAATATATACCCCTTGATAGGGGTCCCACACTTGTATGACCTGGGATTTAGGCCGCTGGGCTGGGGAGTAACCATTTGTTGGGTACTCAGATTGCTGGTGACCCAGCTTTCCACATCCAAAGCAGTTGCCGGTGAAGCTCCTGCTGGTTTGTTGGACAAAAATGTCCATTGGAGCTCCCCGACCTGGCTGAGTGCTGGTCAGCATATATCGAGGGAAGTGATTTGGGGGCGGGGGAGATCGGTAGGGTCCCGGGGGGTACCAGGGACAGCGAGGCAGCTAAGAGGAAGAGGAGACAGGGGTATCCTTTTGAACCTGAGGGTTCCCATGCTCTGTTCTTATTCGCTCCATGTTCCTGCCCACTTGCCGAAGCGAGCTAACTAGGGAAGCGTAATCGCTACACTGGGTGTGCAGTGAAGCATGATAGTAAACATTGAAGTTTACCCCTTGTGTGAGGAGGTGGAAGGCCTCCCCATCGTTTACCTCTGCCTCACCTTTCAATTCAGCAAACTGCTGCAAATACTTGTCTATATAGAGTTTGTCCTGCTTTAGAGCCAACAATTTCTTGTATGACTCCTGGGCAAGGACTTCCACCCGAAAGTGGGCCTTGATTTCTGCAGCAATTTGGCCAAACTTGGGCCAGGTGTTATCCCCCAAAGTCATTCCCGGAATGGGGGTTCCATCAATTGCAAGTTCCGGGCGATCTTCACCAAAATAGTACTCGTCTAACTTTAGTCAGGCGAAGGACGCTGCCTTGCCAACAAGCCGCGAGTACATGGCCATGCACTGAATTTTATTAGATGCCCATCACTGGACATTTACCCAGACCCGCAACTTTGACCACCAATCTCTAAATGTGGCCCTGTCCCCATCCCAAGTGCCTGGGTCAGCTATCTTCTTTGATATGTCCTTCAATTTATCATCCTTAAAGCCCTCCAGGACTTCGGAGAGGGCTTGGATGGCTTTGCCAAGTTCATCTGCTGCTGACATCCTTACTAAGCACTATCTTCCAAATGCTCTCTGGGGATTTGACAAACAAATGATCAAAAGTGATAATGACGGGATCGAAAATAGTGTCTCCGACAAAGAGTAGTAATGTAATGTACAGTAGTAGGAAGGTGATATTTATTTGTAACAACCTTGCACATGCGCAAGTCAAGATCTACCTCCCACGTTACCACAGGGACTACTAATGGAATAAGCTCAGCCTCAAGGATATGGCAGTCCCTGAGTCGCTCTTCACAAACTGAGCACGACCTCGGCGTGGACTACGTCTGCACAATAGCAGGAAGACAAAAATAGTAACTAGCGGATCACAACACTGCCCTTCCTAGGGGCTCGTCTAAAGGCATCGATGGGATTCGAATGGAAATGGAATCTTTGGCAACAGCCAGAACATCTCTTAACCCTGAGAATCAGGTCTTTTACATGCTGGTGCAAACGATGGAGAAAACAGAGGATAGAAAAGATACTCCCTTTATAATAAAATATCTTGAGGAGGAAAAACTGCTTGGCCCTACGGTCCGGGCAGTGTATGATAGTCTAGTCCAAGTGTTATGGATTACCCCCTGATAAACACAGCTGGGCTCCAAGGTTGTTCACTTGACTACTCTACCTTGCAGTGCTCACACTAGCACTGGCCGAACCTCAATGAAGAAGTAAGCGAGTTTTTGTCCTTAATCATCCTCCAAAGACGTAAGTGACAAGTGAACTAGACTGAGGGAACTCAGCCCAAACCACCAGCCTTTTATATTAGAAAGGGCCACACATGGACCAAGGTACCTATGAGATAAGGTGTGACTAAATGTACATATTAAGTATGACAGCATGAGAGTAGGATAACGGTAATCATAAAGAAGAGAAGAGAAGTAAACGGAAATAAATGTGGGAATAAGAAGACATGGAGATTACCATGTGAATAGATAAGGGGAAATAAGGTGGGCACATGTTGGGGTCTAGACCTAGGTCACGTGTTGTTCCCATGATCATGTGTGAGGTCATGTGACAATTGAAAGTAAAAGTTGATTGAAGTCCGAAAATGAAAGTGTAGGTAAGGAAAGTTAGAGCTTTAGTGGTGTCCATAACAAATACCAATATTACCATATTACCTGAATCTGTTTTCATTAATGGGCTTTCTATTTCCTCTCCGTTCTATGAAAATTTACAAAAAGAATCACAAAAAATAAAAGAGAAAATACCAGATTTCATTTATGATATAAACGAAAAAATATTTATAAACAAAAATAAAAAAGTCTATGTACCTAACAACCTATGTTATGAACTGCTTTCTATTTGTCATAATTCTCCAATCGGTGGACACTCTGGCCACCATCGCACGATTTCTCTACTTACGAAATACTTTACGTGGCCTGGTGTCACTAAAGATGCCAAAACTTATATAGACCACTGCCAAGTGTGCGCCCTCACGAAGGGTAAGCAAAAAGCACCAGCAGGAAAATTAATTCCTCTTCCCATGCCTAAGCAGCCCTGGGAAGATTTATCTATAGATTTTATCACTGGACTTCCATCTTCGAACAATTTTCATTCCATTTGTGTTATAGTAGATCGCTTCTCCAAAGAAGCAATTTTCATTCCTTGCTACAAAACTTGCTCCTTGAAGGAGCTAGCTAGATTATTTAGAGACTACATGTGGTGCATCCACGGACTTCCCACCTCACCCATTTCAGATCGAGGACTCCAATTCGCATTGGAATTTACCACAAAGTTATGTTCTCTTTTGGGCATTATGCAGAAAATATCCACCACCTATCACCCGCAAACGGATGGCCAAACCGAGTGGGTTAACCAGGAGTTAGAAAAGTACTTACATACTTACATCATGAAGAAGCAGGACTTCTTGGCCGAGTGGATAAAAATAGCACAGTTCCACCATAACTCCTCTCTCTCCTCTGCGACCGGCACTACTTCCTTTGCCATGATACATAATTACGTACCTTGCTTAGGTTTTGAAGGAAACACCAAAACCTTAGCTGGAGAGTTTGGAAAGGAATGTGCTAAAGCCCATGAAGAAATAGAGCAGGCTCTTATGAAAACCCGAGAAAAGATGAAGGAGTCAGCCAACAAAAGAAGGTTGGAGGTCCCGGAATACTCCATTGGAGACAGGGTGTGGCTCTCTACCAAGCACCTCAAACTTCCATACACCATCAAAAAGCTTACTCAAAAATGGATTGGACCATACGAAATCCTTACAGTCCTCCCAAATGCATAACCATGGTAATGCATAGGCACATGGAGGGTCCCGACCCTATGCATTATCAACATATCAACTGTACCATTTGAAAGGATACCAAATGGGCCCTTAGTAACTTTCGCAACTTTGAGGCCCATTACTAGCTGCGACGCTGAAAATGGTGTACGTATCATATTTATCCTAAACGGGAAAGGAACGTAACTCTCCGCAGTGTCTCAGACTGGGCGGTTTTCTCTCGTGCTGATGAGTCATAACGACTGTTCAACCCACTGAAGACGACGAGGCTGGAAGAAAAGTCCACGAGCCTCATAGTAGTGGGGCATGTCGCAGTAGACGCACCACCCAAGGCCAAGTAAAGGCGCATCGGGCGGCCAAAAGTGCTAGCCTTCTAAGGTAAGCTGGATCCAACCATCACCTTCGTTCTCTCCCAGGAGCAGAAATGAGTTTAGACAAAGCTTTACCGGTTCCCAACAGCATGACTAGACCGACAGAGTCCATTCCCTAGCATCTGGACCACCTACGTAATT
Source organism: Boletus aff. separans (assembly GCA_038088755.1). Lineage (NCBI taxonomy): Eukaryota > Fungi > Basidiomycota > Agaricomycetes > Boletales > Boletaceae > Boletus > Boletus aff. separans. The sequence goes on from JBBPJN010000464.1 coordinate 5,609, forward strand.
TTTTCTTCCACAAGACAAATCCGCATAAAATGACACTTTGAATACCGCAACCCCAGTTTCCGAGTTTACACCAAGGCAACACCCTCGCCCATCTACACACCAGGCAACGTAAAGTCAGGATAATTTGGCCAATTCCCAAGCTTAGCTGGATCTCCCCCGATCCGGACCCACGCCGAATGCGACGGCGTCGGACCATCCAGCACAAACAGCTGATGCCAACCTGGCGGACAGACGTTCGCGTTCGGCGGCGCTGTAATGACACACCTCGTCCCAGAACAGGAAAACGCAGGGAAGATGATACGCCCGCCACTCATGACGTTGCCGTGTGTGCTCGAGGAGGCTATGTCGAAATCGTCAGTATCTATTCACAGACAGAACTACAAACAATGAAATATCGCGCGTGCAGACTCACCTGCGACGAGTGAAATCCGCATCGTGCTTGTCGTTCCCTGGAAAAGCGTCACTTGGATCGCGTATTGTCCGCCGAGGGCCCAGTCCGTCTCGCTGATCGTAAACGTAGGTTGCTTGAGTCCCTGGTTCAAGTAAGGAGGAATGTACACCTCGATCCGTAATTCTTCTGGATACCCGGGCGTCTCCGGGTCCGAGCCAGAAACCAACACGCGGCCGTCTGGGAGGAGAGTTGCCTCGGAGTGATAAAGCCTTGCAACGATCGTTTTGTCGAGGGTCGAGAAGCGTTGACCGACGGGCTTCGTTGGGTCATACAGGAGCGCGTTGTAGTTGGGATCGCTCGCCAGTCCGAATCCGGCGAAGCCCTGGTGAGCACCATTCATGATCATGTACGTCCTGTAAGAGTTAGGGTGAGCCTCGAACACGACGTGCATCTGTGCCCATGCTAACGTACCCGTCTGGAAGCGTGACCATGCACGGCATGACTCTCTTTGACGGCTACACCAAATCATCCATCCGCATCAGCCGAGGTGTCCATAGCATACCGCGCACAGACGCACCATTCTCTCCAGCGTCCATGTTGGGTTCTGAACCTCGGGTGCGATGGTGATACAGTTGTCGAGTGCTATACCAGCACCGGGTGTGGACCCACCACAAATGAGAATTTCGATCGGATCGGTATAGGGTGCGTGTTGCGGAAGAAGCATGGCCGTTCCCTCCATCGGATAGTTGCGACCCGCGAGGAAGTTGTTCACCGCACCTGGCATGTTGGGTAGCGCTTTGACAGTATTGAACGTCACAGGATCTAATATGCGGGCTTCATTGTAGTAACCTGGAAGCGGGCCGTGTAAGTAGATCTGCCAGCCCTACATCTGGCGTTCTCACCAATGAAGAAGCGGCCACTCGGAAGTACCAGCAAGAACGGGTACAAGTTGTTTGGGTCCGTCCGCTGCAAGTAGTCGAGAGTAATTACCGTATCGCCACCTGGAGGTTTTGGGAGAATTTCTAAACTAGGCTGGGGTGGACCATTGCTACCAGTCTCCCCACCCACAACGAGAATACTGCCATTCGGCATCATCATCGCCGTCGGGTACCATCTCCCGCGCTGTAAAGTCATGTGAATCCTCAACGGAATCGAGGTTAGAATGCTCAACAAACCTGAAGCGAGAGCTCATTCACGTTTTCCTCCCAATCATGCGTCCCATTCACCCCCGGCTTTCCATCCGGATAATACAACCTGACCCCATACGTCGACTCGAGCGACCATCCGCCAACGTTGATCTGGCGTGCACCTTTATCCGGGAGGATTATACTCCCAGAACAAAACACGTCCGACTTGACGTGCATCTCACGCCATGCCAGCAAGTAGTTGTCTACCAGACTGATATCCAATTCATAGGCGCCAGTCGAGTTGGCGAACTCGGACGTGCCCCATTTTTCTAGGAAGGTCACCTTGTTGTTGATACCCACCGTCGCAATCAGGGGCACGACGAGGCCACCGATGAGGAACTGGTAGTCGTGAGTGTAAGACACGGAGAATGCATTGTTTCAGACTTGCCTTGTAATACCCGGTATTCTCCGGCGTGTTCCAGATGTACAACGGGGTCCCCGACCAGTAGTACGTCGTCAACCTGTTTCCAGCGCCACATAGATGGATGGGATCTCCCGAACAAGCCATGTTGCATTCTGAGTCGGCGACATACGTCCCGCCGTTAGTACTGACATCAGAAACGTCACCGCAGACTAATCATCTCGAACGTTCACACACGTACGTCACTCAACAAGAGAATGACGACGTACAACATTGTTCTCCGTACTCCAATCCAGCCGCGGGATAACCGAACGCGGCACACTGATTCAGACAAGCATCAACCGTGTTGTTCGTCGTCCAATCCAGCTCGTATGGGAAGACTCTAGTTCCAGTCGATGGCTCACTGTTTGGCGAGTATTCAGAATAGAACCACTCCGGTAAAGTATGGTCACCTACGTGAGACATCCCTGATATTTCCATGATCCAGGAAGATTCGTTTTCTGAATCGTAGGCACGGGCAACGCCGTAACGCTTCCTGTTGAAGTATACACTGAGAGGCGATTTGGGCCACCACATGCCTCCCTACGCATTGTTATGAGGCCAGTAGCGTGTCGAAGATATATGCTCACGTCGGGTTCCCACCACACGCCATGTTGCAGTCACTCGCAGGCGCCTGAACAGCTCCGTTTATCAAATAATCACCACAGACTGGGAATGAAATCAAGGAATCAGCTTTGTAGCGGTAACGCACGCAAGACGAACGGGACACGACTCACAGCACTGTACACTGTACTCGATTGCTGCAAGTGTGAAATCGCTGGCGCTGCAGTGTGCGATGCAGCTCTCGACCGTCGTTGCGCTATTGTCGTATTCGTTCCCGAGCACCCGCCCGTTTGCGTTGTCCACGTAGCATCCGGCGTACTTCCATGTTCCTGGAAGGCCGCTTGTGACAGGAGACACGGTGCTCGCTTCTCCGACGCTCACTTGAGCTATCAATATCAATAGTGATAGAGGCGTTAAAGGATGAATAGCCATGCTGACCCTGTGAGTCTTGCGGCTCACTTTATCTTGGAGCTTCGTTTTATACCATCCATAGGACCGGACTATCACGGTTTGCTGAATTCTCGTAAGATCAGCAGAAATTCTCTGTATAGATACCGGAGGGCTTTACCAAAAGTAAACCAAGAGAATTCGCTGAAGATATTCCGCCACGCCCGAATGGACATTAAGTGGCAAGAATAGATTGTTTCAAAACCATCAAGTAGAAGTCAGGCTCTCTGCGTCCGTGGAAATATCGGTGTTAACGTGCCTTTGTCTGAGGAGGTATCGAAAATCTGGAAACGCACCACACAGGAGGATGGTCCCCGTGACGTACACCGCAATGTGCATTACCACTGATAGTGTCCGATCATGCAGGGTAGAGTGATGAGGTGACCTGTCAGAGCGTCTATGACAGTCGAACCGGGGAGATCACAAGTTGCCATTGCTACTGAAAGGAAGGAAAGTAGCATCGGCATGTCACCAAGTCTCCGACTTCAAAGAGGACGAAATGGACTGTATCAGGGTGCCATGAGGCTGAAAATCGGGTGAAAGAAAACCTGGCAGGCACATGCGGGTTGATTCGGACTTGGATAGGTGTCCTGTAATTCCCGAGATCTGAGCCGAGCTGTCGCTGATGGACAAGACCGCGTGTAAGCTCGGAAGGGAAGATCGATAGCCCTTGCTACCATGACCTATTTGGAGACAAATTTATCGCAAACAAGCCCGAGAAAAAGGGAGGGCAAGTCCGCGCAAGCTACGCTCCTACCGTGTCCTACAGCAGAGGTTCGAACAATGGCAGAGACCCAACAGATATCCAGGGGGAGAGGATTGGACGAGAACGGTCGCCAACACAGACCATGAAGTTGAATAGCCAACTGGGAGGTGCCAGCGGCCAGCCCAAAATACATCCTGGCAAAAGGCAATTGCCTGAGGCCCCATTGATGCCACTGTCGTTTAATGAAGAGACCACAAGATCCTACGGCACGTCTGGCATGCGTGAATGGCACAAGTAACCCACATTAAGCAAACCTGCCTTTGGTGCTAAGCATTCCTGGACCGAGGACAGGTCTGGCTTTCAAAAATGTTCGACATCAGATTTGTGACCAATTTGGCACCTATCCGATGTCCGTGCTTAGAATGTTCTATTTTCGCCTGGAACCACGACTACTACACTTCTCGAGTAAGTGACATTCCTTCTTCAACCTTCTGCAACCCCTTTTCCTTTGTCCTAATACATCTCATGTGGTTGTCGTCGGTTAGATCTCTGTCGGCCACTAACGTGTCAGACAGTCCTCTTTCCTGTTGTTAGATGGACAACGACCGATAAGTGTTCTTACTTGAATCTTTGGACTATGTCACGGGTACAATCCCGCACACGTGTTATCGATGCCGTCAGGAAGTATCCCAACTCTTTGATCACCAACCACTCACCCAAATCCAGACTTTGAAATGAAGTCCCCTTTTGAAAAGACTCAGCAGATCAGCAAGCATCAAACACAATGCAAGTACAAAAATTGGTTGCGGGTCCAAGAGCTGGTCAACTACCAATTCCGAACTCCGATTCAACAAAACTGACCGTCGGGACCGAACGGGTGGTCTGATGGATTCGCACGCAGTGCAAGAGAAAAAAATACTTACACTAAGCTTGGTGGTAGATACGAGTATGGACAAATGTTGAACTCCGACTTGGCAAGGTGACAGACGCGACCGAACGAGGACAATTTTTGTCGCGGGGTTAGGGTTAGTGACTGCAAGAATGTAACATCTAATGTAGTAAAACAAACGAATGTACACTACCATATTGAGACAATTCTGAATCCGACGGGCAACCCTTGTGCTGTTACCGTGTACATACTTCACATCTTCGCCCTCATTGTTGCCAGTGCCATATTCCAAAAGTAGCTCCACTTGTAAACCGTGCGCCGACGTGCGCACAAATCTGAACATGTCACAAGCATGAATTTTCATTGCTGCGGAACGATAAGGTAAATTTTTTGCTCGTGCTTCACGTCTAGAGCTACGTTGATCGATTCCAGGTCGATACTGAATGTGAAAGACCCCGTTGTGATAGAGGGAGTATACACGAGACTGGGAGAAAAGCCTACAGAGTGTGGCATCTTGCAGCAGGTGCACCAGCTTGGGGGGCAACTAGCAGTCATTGACAGGGAATTCTTACCTTCTGAGATATGCTACATTCGCTCGTCGTGACTTCTTCTCTGCCAGTGGCTGGAACGGTCTCGGGCCGAGTCCACCAGAACCGCGACGCATGATTCAAAGGTACATCAACCGGACGAGAAAAGTGGAATTAATCATCGACCAGGCACTTTTCTTTCTGAATATCGCATCAGACAGCATCTAGAATGTACCCAGCCAACAACTTCGGAAAAAAAACTGCTAGTACCAAAGGCAAAACTAAACTAACAAGTCCGTCTTGTAGATCTGAACATTTCCTCCATCCAGAAAAACAAATATGCACAATATAGCACTCCAAATACTGGCCCCCCAATTGTCCGAGTGCAGGCCCAGCGTGGGAAACGCTTGCCGGCCGGGGTATACTCAAAGCAACTCCCTTGCCATCTACACACCAGGCAACGTAAAGTCGGGAAAGTTTGGCCAATTCCCAAGTTTAGCTGGATCTCCCCCGATCCGGACCCACGCCGAGTGCGACGGCGTCGGACCATCCAGCACAAACAACTGATGCCAGCCCGGCGGACAGACGTTCACGTTGGGCGGCGCTGTGATGGTACACGTCGTCCCAGTGCAAGAAAATGCAGGGAAGAGAATGCGCCCGCCACTCATGACGTTTCCGTGCGTGCTCGATGAAGCTGCATCGGAATCGTCAGTATGTGAGACAGATATTGGAATCGCGCGGACTCACCTGCGACGAGAGAAATCCGCATCGTGCTTGTCGTTCCCTGGAAGAGCGTCACTTGGATCGTGTATCGTCCGCCGAGGGCCCAGTCCGTCTCGCTGATCGTAAACGTCGGTTGCTTGAATCCCTGGCTCAAGTAAGGAGGAATGTACACTTCGATCCGGAATTCTTCTGGATACAGGGGGGTGCCGTCAGGGTTATACGTCTGTGGGTCTGAGCCCGATACCAACACGCGGCCGTCCGGGAGGAGCGTTGCCTCAGAATGATAAAGCCGTGCGATGGTGGAAGTGCCGAGGATCGAAATGCGTTGACCAACGGGCTTCGTCGGGTCATACAGGAGCGCGTTGTAGTTGGGGACCCTTGCCTGTTTAAATCCGGCGAAGCCTTGCTCGGCGCCATTCATAATCATGTATGTCCTGTAGCAATTTCGGTTAACCTCGCAAACGACTCATCTTGGGGGCCAGCGCTGGCTTACCCATCGGGGAGCGTGACCATGCACGGCATCACTCTCTTTGATGGCTACCCAATATCATCCATCAGTATCAGCCAGAGGTATTGATAGTATAAACGCACCATTCTCTCTACCGTCCACGTTGGGTTCGCAACCTCGGGCGCCATTCTTATACAGTTGTCGAGTGCAAAACGATTGGGCGCGGACCCGCCACAAACGAGAATTTCAGTCGGATCGGTATAGGGTGCGTGTTGTGGAAGGAGTACAGCCGTTCCTTCCATCGGATAGTTGCGACCCGCGGAAGAGTCGTTCACTGCACCAGGCATATTGGGTAGCACCTTGACAGTTGCGAACGTCACGGGATCTAATATGCGGGCTTCGTTGTAGTAACCTGAAAGTATGCTGCATGAGTAGACGCGTTGATTTCACGTCGTATGCCCTTACCGATGAAGATGCGCCCGCTCAAGAGTGACATTACGAATGGATACAAATTGTTTGGGTACGTGCGATTTAAGTAGTCGAGGAAAATGGTCGTATCACCACCTGGTGGTCTGGGAAGAATTTCCAGAGTTGGCTGAGCTTGGTTAGTGTCATGAATCTCGCCACCCGCGATAAGAATACTGCCGTTCGGCATCATGACCGCCGTCGGGTACCATCTTGAGCGCTGTAAAGTCATGTGAACATCAACGGATTGAAGTCGGAGTGCTCAACATACCTGAAGCGAGACCTCATCGTAGTTTTCCTCCCAATCATGGGTACCGTTCACTCCCGGTTCTCCATCCGGGTAATACAGCCTAACGCCGTATGTTGCCTGTTTCGACCATCCACCGACGTTGATCTGGCGTGCACCTTTATCCGGAAGGATTATACTCCCCGAGCAAAACACGTTCGACTTGACATGCATCTCACGCCAAGCCAGGTTGTAGTTGGGTGTCAGGCTGAGATCTAGTTCATACGCCCCCGTCGAGTTCCCGAATTGGTCAGGGTCCTTTTCGAGGAAGGTGACTTTGTTGTTCTTGCCTACGGTGGCAATCAATGGGACGATGGGTCCACCAATGAGGAACTGATAAGTCGTAAGTCCAAGCCATCGAAGATACTATACTTTCAGACTTGCCTCGTATTTCCCAGTATTCGCTGGCCTGTTCCAGGCGGTCAGTGGGGTCCCCGTCCAGTAGTACGTCGTCAACCTGAGATCAGCACCGCATATGTGACTGGGATCACCGGAGCAAGCCATGTAGCACTGTGATTCGGAGACATACTTGCCACCGTTGGCAGCCACGTCGGTGATGTCACCACAGACTAATCATCTCGAACGTTTACCATATACGCCCACCAGTCAATAAAAAAATGAAGACGTACAGCACCGTTGTGAAACCTCCAATCCAGCCGCAGGAAAACCATACGAGGCGCACAAATTCAGACAATTATCAACCGTGTTGGTTGTTGTGAAAGTCAGCAAGTATGGGAACACTCTCAGCGTATTCGATGGCTCACTATTTGACGAGTTTTCAGAATATCAGCATATAACCACACTCCGGTAGGGAGTGGTCACCTACGCAAGACATCCTTGATATTTCCACGATCCGGGGAGGTTCGTCGTCTGAACCGTAGGCCCGCGTAGAGACAGGGTGCCAGCTTCCCCGACGCTCACCTGAGCGACAAGCGTCAACAATGACAGAGCAGTCAAAAAGTGGGAGGTAGGCATGCTGACCCTGTAGGTCCCGTGGCTCACTTTATCCTGGAGCCTCGTTTAATATAATCCATGGACCCGAGATGGATCCGAGAGCAGATTATCGATAGTAGAGGGACCAGGTACTGCAAGCACCCAGAATTACCTAAGAAGGAATTTCGCTTCAGATATTCCACTCCAAATTACCTCAAGGAAGCATTTGACAATTTAAAAGCATGTTTCCTGCTATGGTATTCTTACTATTCTATCAGATAATTCCCTTTTTTTTATACTAATCCAGCCAATCAGCGCTGTGGAAATCATTACGTTCGCTCTAGAATCCAACTGTAACTCCACAATAAATACGGCAGTCATGTTGGTTCGGCAATCACCATATGTCACGGATAGTCACTCATGCCGAAATCAATCTCCGCCCAGCACCCAGTAAACAAGGATGCGTTGGGATTGAGAAATGGTTGTAT
>JBBPJN010000465.1:2660-13971 GCA_038088755.1 Boletus aff. separans
TAATTAAAGAATGGTGATTAACATGAGAAGAAGAAGACACAGAGATTACCATGGGAATAGATAAGGGAGTTAAAGTGGGCATGTATTAGGGTCTAGACCTAGATCACGTGTTGTTCCCATGATCACATGTTGGGTCACATGACAACTGAAAGTAAGAGTTGAATTCCAAAATAAATATAAGTAGAGCATGAAAACATGTGGCTTTAGTGGTGTCCATAACAGCTAGAGGTAATACTAGAGATAATTTTTTTTTTATCAATAGAAGAAAGCTTAGAAGAACATTCTAATTTGATGTTTTCCTTGCCTAGATGGATCTGTTTAATAATCTTGGCCTAGAGACCAGTTTGGAAGGATATTTTCCTAGTAGAAAAGCCAAATTCAGAAAAAGAGAGGATATTAGCTTTAGTAGAGGCAGAAATAGATTTCATGGTAAAGTAAAATTAGCTGGATGGTATCCCTGCCCTTTATATCACTCAGAATTATGTAAGTTACATAATCAGACAGGATTGAAGTACAGCATCTATCAGAACCTTATGTTATTTACTAAATAATAACTAAAAATATTAGAGTTAAATAAGTGTCCTGATGATATGTCATTTTAATCTTGGTGCCATGGCAACCAAATCACATGACCAAGGGCTCAGATTCAGGACAAGGGTTAGGGCTATTGATGATTCTACAAGAGTTAGAGCTAACATCTTTTGGATCTCTTTTAAATGTCAACTCTTTGCAAAATAGCCAAATATTAGAATACTTTCTTGAGCCACTATATATTCTGTCCTATTGCGTTTCAAATGATGGCTGAATTCATCAGACAGAAACTTCCCCCCTCAATTGGAACAAAGATGTTTAATAAATATGCCATGCTAGATCTTCAGCCAAGATTTGAACTCTAGGAAGGCTAAGAACATATCAGACTTTGTGAAAAGTAAATTAATGTGGGTGTAGTGGGTATGGTCATTGGTGAAAGTGCAGTAGTAGCTGCATTTACAAGGTGTCAATATGGGAGAAGGACCCCATATGTTAGTATGTGTTTAATCACCCAGGTTTGTAGTGCAACTAGGTTTATGAATAATCCTAATAGATTTTCTAGCAGCTTTCCCATATTCACATATAGCATATTGCCTCATGTCTTTGTGATGTGGGTTCAAGGTAACACTGGTAACCATGCCCTTTGCTAGCATGTTATAAACAGTGGCAATCCTAATGTGAGACAGGTAAGTATAAAGCTTTTTCATAGTGAGTTGTTTACTTTTCTTTATGAATGTGACAGTGGAATACTCAGTGTGAGTTCAATAGAGACCATTCACAATGATTACTTGGCCCAGAAGTCATTCTCCATTGTAGATTTGGCAAGTGTTCTTGTTGAAGATAGCATGGAAACCTATACTTATAAGTTGACTGATTGACATAAGTATAACTTGCATACTTAGTGCATACAGGACATCCTTCAAGAGGACATATATATGGAAGGTTTTATTTGGAAGGTAGATTGAAAGGTCTCCTTATCCAATGATTGTTATGGACACACCACTAAAGCTCTATTATTTTACCTACATTCATTTTGGACTTCATTTCAACTTTAACTTTCAGTTGTCACGTGACCTTGCACGTGATCATGGGAATCACACGTGATCAGGTCTAGGCCCTACACATGTGCCCACTTTATTTCCTCTTATCTATTTCTTATATTAATCTCCATTTGCTTCCTTATCCCATGGTCATTACCGTTACATCTCTTCTCTTCTTTCTGATCACCATCTATTATACTCTCATGCTGTCATCCTAATATGTACATCCTTATCTTACCATACCTTGGTCTGTGCGCAGACACCTGTAATATAAAAGGCTGGTGTAATCAGCTGAAGTCCTCAGTCAATTCCACTCGTTACTACACAGCTTATTAGTGGGTGATTAAGGATAGACTCCCACCGTACTTCATTGTCTGGCCAGTGTTTAGTGAATGCTGCAAGGTACTAGAGACCAGTGAGAAACCAGGGCCAGGTTCTGTGGAGTGTATAGCTCCCTCTACTTGAGTCCCTAACACTTGGAATCGACTGCCATCGACTGCCCAGACTGTTGGGCTAAGTGGTTATTCATTTCATGTTCTGTGGAGAAGGAATTCACCTGTGTGGTCATCCCCATCCTATACCTGATCCACAGAGTTCAGTGGCATTCAGGCCATTGCCTATGATTCCATTTCATTTCCCTCAACACCTTTAGAGGAGCCCCTTGGAAGGGCAGATTTGTGTTTGCTGTAGTACATCTGTTCGCAGTCCTTCTCATTGTGTCATGGACTCCACTAAAGCGTACACTTTTCACTTTCGCTACACTTACTTTACACCCTACTTCAAACTTCTACTTTCGCTTGTCATGTGACTTGCATGTGACTGTGGGAACCACACGTGACCAGGTTTAGGCCCTAACATGTGCCCACCTTATTTCCCTTATCTATTCACACATTAATCTCTGCTTGCTTCTATTTCACACACTCATTACCATCTGACATTTGATCGCTGTTTACTATACTCACATGCTGTCACACCTAATATGTACTTTAGTTCCCTCCTTATCTTACTGTACCTTGGTCTGTACGCAGATCTCCATAATATATAAGGCTGGTGTAATCGGCTGAACTCCTCAGTCAATTCCACTTGCCACTTATGCTCATCTGAGGGGTGGTTAAGGAGTAGGCTCAACTACTTCAGTATTCGGAAGACCAGTTCAGTCTGGCCTGTGGCTGGTAGGATTGTGTGTCGTGCACACATTAAAGTAAAAGTTAGAAGACAAGTGCGAAGCCACGGACCCTGGTGTATAGCCAGACCATAACACATTGGGAGTAAGTAGTCTGCATCAAGGTCGTGCTTGGTTTGCGAAGGGAGACCATGGGACCGCCATATCCTGCAGGCCGATCCAGTACATTTAGTAGTCCTGATAGTGATATTGGAGGTAGAACCTGAGTTGCGCATGTGCAACATTGTTACATCTAAATACCGAATTCCCACTACCATATATTATGTTATGCGGCTTCGATGCTGCCACTATCTTCATTCAAAACACTACTGGTTGCATTTATTTGTCTGTCGAGTCCCCAGAGAGCATTTGAAAGATAGTACTCAGTAAGGATGTTGGAGTCAGGTGATGCAACTCAGGCAGCATTAGCCACTGCACTTGCGACTCTCTCCACCATCCTGGAGAATTTCAAGGACGATAAGATAAAGGACATGACAAAAAAGATTACTGACTCCGGAACATGAAATAGGGATAGAAAAGTTTTTCGAGACTGGTGGGCCAAGATAACAGTATGGGCCAATGTCCAGAAATGGGCGAACAATAAAGTACAGGCGGTAGCAATTTATTCCTGCCTAGTAGAAAAGGCTACACCATATGCCTGTCATTGCCTTGAACGATTTTGCAAGGAAGAGAAGCAGGAAGAACTGGAGAAGGATGGCAAGCCCATCATGAAGGGTTTGCTAAAAGGCAATGAGGCATGGCCCTCTTTCAATAGTCTAGAAAGGGACCTCAAGGACCATTTTCAAGTTGAGCAGCTCATGCACAACTTGTACAAAGAACTTTTGGCCTTGAAGCAGAATAAGCTTCCCATCGACGAGTACCTTTAAAAGTTCGATGAACTCAAGAAGGAAGCTGGGGTGAATGATGGGGAAGGCTACCACCTCCTCACACAAGAAGTAAATTTCACTATTTACTACCACTCCTCGTTACACATGGTTTGCGACGACTATGAGGACCTTATTGACTCACTTCGAACGATTAGGAGAAATCTTGAGCAAATCAGGGTTGAACGGGGGAACCCTCGGTCTGTCCAAACCCCCGCCACCCATCTCGCCCCTCCTCAGCGCCGTCCTTGGTACCCCCCACCACAGTACCAACCTCCCTCCTCTAATTCTTTTCCCTGGTTCACGCCGACAGGCACACAGCCAGGCTGTAAAGTGTCCATGGACCTTTCAGTCCAACAAACAAGCAGAGCCTTTTCAGAAAACTGCTTTGGTTGTGGCAAGCTGGAACACCGGCAAAGTGAATGCCCAACCAACAGGTATTCTCCAGCCCACCAGCCTCAAGCGTGGGTAGTCCAAGTGTGGGACCCCTACCAAGGGGCCTACATCAATATGGTCACTTACGACCAAGAAGAATCTTCTGCTGGTGGCATGCCAGCCAGTCCCTCAGGACAAAATGGTGGGATTTCTCAACCATGGATAGCGGTACAAGCAAGGTCGGCCCGACCTCTTCCAACACCCCTGGCTCCCTCTTTTCAAAGGGAGTATATAACAGAAGAAGCCGAGGCTTATTGGAGGGACAGGTTTGAAGTAGAGGCTCGGCAGAAGGCAGGTGAGTCTTTAAAAGGAAATCATTCATAATTGAAAGGGGCAGTTTCAAACAAGGACTAGAGCCTTCAAACAATATTTCTTTACTTAACAATGATGTATACTGTACAGATAGTGATTTTCCTACTCTCGATTTGTCTTTTGTTTTGCATAATATATATTGTCATTCCAAAAAGGGCGACTCAATGAGCGTAGCACCGGAATTAAAACAAAGCGTGCTTAATTCCCTTATATGGACAATTCCCATAAGTTGTGCTCAAGAAAAACCCTGACAAAAATTGCTCGAGAGTACTCTCCAATTGGGCAGTGAAATGTCGCTTTACACAAGAGTCACATTCAAGAGAAGTGCCACTTGGCGTTCAATAACACTTAAGGCACTCTTGAATTCTGGAGCTTCAAATACATTCATCGATACCACTTTCTGTAAAAGTAATGGACTAGATTTGATTCCTTTGGCCCATTCAATTTCCGTAAAAAATGCTGACAGCTCTAATGGAGCAATAAGCGAAATAAAAAACAAAGTCCATCTGTTAATTTCTATAAATGGACATTCCAAGTACATTGAGGCACTTGTCTCGGTTTTAGGTACTTACTCTTTAATTATTGGATATGATTGGCTGGCTCGCCATAACCCAGACATTGACTGGGTTAAGAAAACTGTTTCATTCCCTCGCTATACCTCTTACTGCACCATTTTGGAGAATTGTACTCAGGCAGGACCTAGTACTCAGCCTCGTTGTTGAACAATCGAGGCGGGATTAGAGGGGAAGGTACCTAAACAGTACCATTGTCACGGACTCCACTAAAGCATACTCATTTTCACCTTCACTACACTCATTTTAAACTTGACTTCAACTTCTATCTCTTGAACGTCACGTGACTTGCACATGACTGTGGGAACAACACGTGACATGGTCTAGACCTTAACACATGCCCACCTTATGTCCTTATCTATTCTCACAGTAATCTCCGTCTACTTCTATTCCTACATTCATTTCTGTTCCTTCTCTTCTCTTCTCTTTGATCACCGTCTACTATACTCACATGCTGTCATACCTAATATGTACTTTAGTTCCCTCCTTATCGTACCATACCTTGGTCTGTGCGCAGGCCTCTATAATATATAAGGCTAGTGTAATCGGCTGAAGTCCTCAGTCAATTCCACTTGCCACTTATGCTCTATTGAGGGATGGTTAAGGAGTAGGCTCAACTACTTCAGTACTCGGAAGACCGGTTCAGTCCAGCCCATGGCTGGTAGGATTGTGTGTCATGCGCACGTTAAAGTAAAGGTTAGAGGACAAGTGCAATGCCACAGACCCTGGTATATAGCCAGACTGTAACACTTGAAATTGACTGTATACATGGCCCGGACTGTAGGGCAAAGCAGCCATCTCAATTTCTGTTATCAAAAGGGAGTACCTTTTTGCGATCATCTGTTTCCCCTCTCGTTGTGTAAAAAACCTGTGACCCAGGGTTAAGGGACATTCCCGCCATTGCGGAAGATTCCGTTTTCATTCGTTGCCCATCGCTGCCTTTAGACAATCCCCTAGGAAGGGAAGATTTGTGTCCGAAAGTAGTTTATCTATTCACTTCCCTGCCATTGTGCAGAAGTAGTCCATGCCAGGGTCGTGCCTGGTTTGCACAGAGGGACCCCAAGACCACCACATCTTGGGGGCTGACCTTATTGCTCTTGGTAGTCCCCCTAGTGATAGGGGAGGTAGAACCCGAGCAGTGCATGTGCTGCGTTACTACAAATAATTACCACATTTCTATCACTAGACATTACGTTATGCGGTTACGCCACCAATACTATCTCCATTCTCGAAAATATTTCCTTCGGTCTTGTGTTTGTCACATCCCCAGAAGTCACTTGGAAGATAGTGGCTAGTAAGGATGTCTGAACCTGATACCTCTACCAATGCGATCTTGGCTGCAGCCATCGCCACCCTTTCAACAGTCCTGGAGGACTTTAAAGATGATAAGCATAAAGACCTGGCAAAGAAAATCAAGGACCCAGGCACATGGGACGGCGATAGAAAGAAGTTCTGGGATTGGTGGGTCAAATTGACCATATGGAGCAAGGTCCAAATATGGGCCAATAAAAAGATACAGGCGGTAGCTATATACTCTCACCTAGTAGAAAAAGCGGCACTATACGCCCACCATTGCCTGGAACATTACTCGGGAAAAAGAGGATAAGGAGGAGGTCGGCCAAGATAACAAGCCCATAGCTAGCTTGAAAAAGGGAAATGATGCGTGGCTGACATTCGACAAATTGGAGCAGCTTCTAAAGGAGCATTTCAGAGTAGAGCAGTTGGCACACAATGCCTACAAGGAGCTGCTCTCCTTTAAGCAGGACAAGCTCCATATTGACGAATATCTACAAAGGTTTGAGGAGCTCCGATGAGAGGCAGACATCGTGTTTGAGGAGGCTCACCACCTCCTCATGCAAGGCGTAAACTTCAATGTATATTACCATGCCTCGCTTCATACCGAATGTGATGAGTATGAGGACCTCGTGAAGTCCCTGCAATCTGTGGGACGCAACCTGGAGAGAATCTGGGTTGAACAGGGGAACTCTCACTTGAACCAAGCAGCAGCTCCTTCCTCCGCACCCCCTCCTCGGTGGCCCTGGTATCTGCCTCCGCAGTATCGCCCTCCGCCCCCTAATTCATTCCCTCGCTTTATGGCAATAGGTACCCAGCCTGGAAGGGGAGCATCCATGGACCTTTCGGTCCAGCAAGCAAGCAGAACCTTTACCGGGAACTGCTATGGTTGTGGCAAGCCGGGTCACCAGCAAAGTGACTGCCCAACCAACGGGTACTCTCCGGCCAAACGGCCACAAGCTAGGGTGGTACAAGCCTGGGACCCTTATCAAGGGGCTTACATAAACATGGTTACTTATGACCAGCAAGAACAATCTGCCGGTGGTGCGCATGCCGGTCCTTCGGGACAAAGCGACACAGTTTCAAATTCTCAGCCGTGGATAGCAGCACAAACAAGGTCGGCCCAGCCTCTTCCCACATCCCCTGCTCCCTCCTTCCAAAGGGAGTACATGACAGAAGAAGCCAAGGCTTATTGGCGAGATAGGCTGGAGGTCAAGAAGTGGCAGCAAGCAGGCGCTTCTTTAAATTAGAATTGTCTATGATTGAAAGGGGCAACCATGGACATGGACTAGAGCTTGCGAACAATGTTTCTTTACTTGAAAGTGATGTATTATGTAAAGATAGTGATTTCCCTGTACTTGATCTTTCTTTTGTCTTGCGTAATATATATTTGCATTCCAAAAAGGGCATCTCTCAGAGCGTGGCACCGGAATTAAAACAAAGTGTGCTTAATTCCCTTATACGGACTATTCCTATAAGTTATGCTCAAGAAAAACCCCGACAAAAATTGCTCGAGAGCACCCTCCAATTGGGCGGTGAAATGTCGCTTCACACGAGGGTCACGTTTAAGAGAAGTGCCACTTGGCGTTCCATAACGCTTAAGGCACTCTTAGACTCTGGAGCTTCAAATACATTCATTGATTCAACTTTCTGTAGAGTAAATGGACTTGATTTGATTCCCTTATCAAAATCTATCTCTGTAAAAAACGCTGACAGCTCTAACGGAGCAATAGGCGAAATTAAAAACAAAGTTCATCTTCTAATTTCTATTAATGGACATTCGGAGTACATAGAAGCCCTAGTTTCTGTCCTAGGCACTCATCCTTTAATTATTGGCTACGATTGGCTGGCTCGCCATAACCCAGACATTGATTGGGTTAAGAAAACCGTTACATTCTCTTGTTGTACTTCTTACTGTGCCATCTTGGAGAATTGTACTGAAGCAGAACCTAGTATGCAGCCTCGTTGTAGAACAATCGAGGCAGGATTAGAGGAAAAGGTACCCAAACAGTACCACAACTTTCTCGATGTATTTTCGGAAAAAGAGTCTGAGCGCATGCCCGAGCGAAAGCCCTGGGATCATGCTATAGACCTCAAAGAAAGTTTCGTTCCCAAAAAGGGTAGAGTAATCCCCTTATCGGATTCCGAAATGGATGAGGTTCGCACGTTTATCGAGAAAGAATTGGAAAAAGGGTACATACGCCCCTCAAAGTCCCCTCAAATTGCACCTGTTTTCTTTATTCCAAAAAAGGACAGTAAAAAATGATTGGTAATGGACTATAGATATTTAAACGAGGGTACTATCAAAAACGCGTACCCTCTTCCGCTTATTCCCACATTGATCGATCGCCTAAAGGGCGCAGATCTCTTTACGACCCTAGATCTCAGATGGGGCTACAACAATATCCATATCAAAGAAGGTGACGAATGAAAAGGAGCTTTCGTCACTCCCATCAGATCCTATGAACCGCTGGATATATACTTTGGGATGACTAACTCTCCTCCCACTTTCCAGCAAATGATGAATGATATCTACAATGATATGTATGCATGTGTAGTTATCTACATTGATGACGTTATGATCTTTACAAAGGGGCAGATGAAGGAGGCCCACGAAAAAATAGTAAAAAAGGTGCTGCACAGATTACGAGAAAATGATCTCTACGCTAAGCCAGAGAAGTGCTTCTTCTCAAAAGAGAAGGTGGACTTCTTGGGGATGACCGTCTCACGGGAAGGCATAGAGATACAAGAAAAGAAGGTTGCAGGGGTTATGGATTAGCCGGTTCCCATGTGGCTCAAACAATTGCAAGCCTTCCTCGGGCTTTGCAATTATTACCGCAAGTTTATCGAAGGCTTCTCCGAGGTTGCACAACCCCTTAATGACCTTATGAAAAAAGATACAAAATTCGCATGAGGTCCTGAACAGCAAAAGGTGTTCGACTCCTTAAAAAAGAAATTTACGACAGCACCCCTTCTGGCATACACAGATCGGGACAAGGGGATGTGCATTGAGACTGACGTTAGTGACATTGCCACTGGTGGCATACTGTCGGTCTTATGCGAAGACAGTTTGTGGAGGCCAAGTGCCTTCATTTCTCATTTTTTTAATTCCGCTCCGCGAAATTATCCAATATATGACAAAGAACTCCTCGCGGTCATTCATGCCCTTGAGGAATGGTGTCATTATCTTATTGGTTGGGAAGGGTTCAAAATCTGGACCGACCATAAGAATTTAGAATATTGGAAAAAGCCTCAGAACTTGTCGTCATGCCAAACCTGGTGGCACGCGGTTCTTGAGGAATTTAATTATTCAATGGTTTACAAACCTGGTTCATCGAACGGCCGGGCTGACGCTCTTTCCAGGAGACCCAATCATGGTGATGCTGTCCCTGATTATAATGTTAATATTATGGTACTACCTGAATCCATCTTTATTAATGGACTTTCTATTTCCTCTCCATTTTACGAAAAAATACAAAAAGAATCACAAAAAATAAAAGAAAAAATACTGGAGTTTGAATATGACTCCCAAGAGAAAATATTCATAAACAAAAATAAAAAAGTTTATGTACCTAACGATCTACGATATGAGTTACTTTCTATTTGTCATGATTCTCCGATTGGTGGACATTCTGGCCACCATTGTATGATAGCCCTTCTTACGAAATACTTTACGTGGCCCAGCATCACTAAAGATGTCAAACATTACATAGATCATTGCCAGGTGTGCACCCTCATGAAGGGTAAGCAAAAAGCACCCGCTGGCAAATTAATCCCACTTCCCATGCCCACACGGCCATGGAAAGACTTATCTATTGATTTCATAACTGGACTTCCCCCTTCTAATTCCTTCGATTCTATTTGTGTAATAGTAGACCGCTTCTCCAAAGAAGCAATATTTGTTCCCTGCTTTAAGACCACGTCTTCGAAAGACTTGGCAAAATTATTTAGAGATTACGTATGGTGTATCCACGGACTACCTACTTTCCTTGTTTCAGACCGCGGACCTCAGTTCACATCCGACTTCACCACGGAGCTGTGCTCCCTATTGGGCATAACCCAAAAGATATCCATGCCCTATCATCCGCAAACCGACGGACAAACGGAGCGGATGAACCAGGAACTTGAGAAGTACTTACGTACTTACGTAATGAAGAAACAAGATTCCTGGGCAGAGTGGATCAAATTAGCGCAGTTTCATCATAACAACTCGCTCTCCTCGGCTACCGGCGCCACTCCCTTCGCTGTTACCCACAATTACGCACCAAGGCTAGGCTTTGAAGGAAATGCCAAAACCTTGGCAGGAGAGTTCGGAAAGAACTGTGCTGTGGCCCACAAAGATGTAAAGCAGGCTCTCACGCTTACAAAAGAGAAAATGAAGAAGAGTGCCGATAAGAAAAGGTCGGACGCTCCTGACTACGCTGTCGGAAACAAAGTTTGGTTGTCAACCGAACATTTAAAACTTCCGTATACTGCTAAAAAGTTGACCCAAAAGTGGATAGGACCATATGAGATCACTAAGGTCCTTCCTAACATGGTTAAACTCCGTTTACCCAAAACTGTACATATCCATTCCATGGTTAATGTGTCCAGGGTCAAACCCTATCGAGAACCCTTACCCAACCAGCCGGTTCTCTGCCTGGACACTATCACAGTTAACGAAGAAGGATACGAGGAGTACGAGGTGGACTATATCGTCACCTCTCGCATGAAAAACAAGCATCTAGAATACCTCGTTCACTGGAAAGGATGGGACGAGACGGATTGAACATGGGAACCGTTAGAAAATCTCGCTAACGCCCCAGACGCTATTACAAAATTTCATGCCAACAACCCTTCAGCCCCACGTAAACTAAGGGGTATTTCCACGGACGTTTTCAACTCTCTTTTTACAGCACGCAGTGATGACATACAATCCCGATACAAGGCAACTCGTCTGGAATACGAGTCCTAGGGGGGGGATAGTGTCACGGACTCCACTAAAGCGTAACTTATTTCACTTTCGTTACACTCATTTCGAACTTCGCTTCAACTTCTATCTTTCGGACGTCACGTGACTAGCACGTGATCGTGGGATAACAC
>JBBPJN010000466.1:0-13959 GCA_038088755.1 Boletus aff. separans
CCCAAACCCCTCACTCACGCAGCGCGCGAAAACAACAACATCTCGAACGCCTGCGCGACCTTGACGGACAGCGAACATCTCTCGGCGAGCTCCATGTCCTCTATCCAAGAAAGTGTGCACGCCTCGGACCATGTACTCGACGGTCGGGACGGGGAGACGATGACCGTTGCGACTTCCCCTTCTCTCGCCCGCACTGGCAGTCTCAACTGTCGGATGCACAAACGCACCTCGCGTGTTATCGCCAAGGAACCGAGGACGCCAGCCAGTGCGCCCGTATCACCACCCACCGCTCAAAGTCCTAAATCGGCTGGTTTGGAAGTCGGCATGTCGCTCATACTGGCTCCCAGTCCCACGTTGATGCCGCCCTTGTTGGGTGCAGTGTCCGCTACGACCACATCAGCGTCAGTGATGGAATCGACGCACGGATCGGTAACCACGACCTCAGGAACAGTGTCGTCCTGGATGGACAGTATGGGCAAGAAACTGAGCGGACTTCAAAAGAGCCAAACGTACGTCGTCCATTATTTTGAGGCAATCCGAGCCTTTCTCTACTCATCGGACTCATTCCTCTTTGCCGCTCTTTCTTGGCAGGTTCTCCAAAAGCCAGAAACGCGCGTCGTTGCTCTTGGCAGGCGTCTCGAGCACAATCAGCACTGCTCTTTTGCCCGGACCGACGGCTACCACACCCGCACCAGTTCCGATTTCGACGCCAACGACCACGGTGAGGCCACGGACCAAGTCATCCCTGACTACACGACCGCCTTCACCTCAGCCTCAAGCCCAATCTCAGTCCGAATCCCAGGCGTATCCATCTTACAAATCCATGACGAACTGGTTGGATGACGACGACGAAGAACAGACAGCCCATGTGGGTGGGGTGTTAGGTTTGAAGGTACAGTCGCAACGCACGACGGACGGGTCGGACGGACGTGACGAGACGGGCGCTACTACCACTGCCGTGTCCTCTTTCGACGACGACTGGAATTGGCGAGTAGGTGCGAAAGAGGGAAACTCGATAAATTTTTTCGGGACCTGCAGACGTGGTGGGTATACAGTGGTCCATGTCCCATGCATGGTCCATGGTCCGCGTATACCTGCAAGCTTTGGAACCATTTCTCTTGTGGCCGGCCGCAACGCGCATAACGCCATGTACTTTTTACTGGCGGATGATCTATGTATTTTTATTTCTTTCATTTCTCTTGACATTTTGAAAGAGGCATGTGTTACACCCGACATGCGATGCACGAGATCTAGAGTTTTAATCTTTGCGCAAATATGAATCGCAAAATCCCACTGGTTCGGACTAGCGATGAGACCTATAAAAGAGACGTCGCATCTGCGAGCTTCTGGTCGATAACGGCAAACATTGTCAAGGTCGTCTTGAATTTCCACCGGCGCAAATCCACTCGGATGTTGTGTGTTGCCAAGTGGGGGGAACTGCTGCTGCGTGGTATGAATGGTTATGTTTGCTTTTGGAAGCAAGCTGAGCGAGCGATTCCTAGACTTATTTATATGGGTAAGTGATCTGGGTAATCGCGAGGAGAGAGCGCAGCTCGATGCAAATCGATTGGCAGTTCGAAATCGGGGGATGTCTCACGTCGTTCACCCCACAGTGAATTGATCTGGCGGCGGCTACTAGGTTAGGTTGAACAAGATAAGACCGTAGCGCAACTGAGGTGGTCCAGTCGAAACAAGTCTCGAGCACGCTCACGATATCTGATAGATTCGTCGAGATCTTGATTCTCATGTAGAGTTGGCGAAAAGGAATGAGGGCCCGATGTTCCCTAGGCCCTGTCCGTCAACTCCCCTAACCGGGACGTCTGGCCTAGCTCCACCGGTTAGTGACAGATAAACATATATTTGTATTCAATCGAGCCAATGCAATCAATCTATTCACGTTTAAGAGAAGTACGTTGTCGTTCCCAGATTCAGACGCTCGTTGCACCACCAGTGAGTCTAGCGTCCTCGAATCAAGGTGTCCTTGACGTGACTCCTAGTCATCCGTATGATACAGTTTCGTCAGCCCTTGCCCTCGGCATGTCGCATGCTTTTGCTGTCATTTTCGGAATAAATACCGACGTTCGTCCAGGCTCGTCGCTGCTGCGGCCCGTCACTGATCGTCGATGCGCATAATACTTCTACCTGGTGATTGGCAGCATTCAGAAAAGTCGACCCACCCCTTGGTATTCGAGGGGAATTCACGACGAGGATTATACAGTGTGGTTGTAGATAGGACCATACACTCAACCCGCATTCAACTTAACCTAGTTCAGGCGTGAAGAAGATCCTCCGCCTTTTTTGATCGCGGTACGGTCTTGTACTTGAACGGCTTGAGGTAACTGTAAAAACGTAGTCATAAGCCGAACCCACATTTCACATCAGAACAAGCCCAGATCCACTAGCTCACCGAATAGTGCCCTCCTCGACCTCATACCTTGGCACGCACGCCACACCGTTTTCGACACATCTCGACACGTCCAACGTTGCCAGTGCCATTGCAACACATATAAAAATCGAGATTTCTGCCAGGTGCGCACCAGGGCATATCCGTCTTCCCCATCCAAAACAGGCCTCACGTGGGTCAGGCTGCTGATTTTCGCCAAGGAATCTCGCCGGATTAAATACATCCGGATCGGGATACGTCCTTGGGTCAGACAAGATGAACCTGCATCAAACGTTGGATATGAGATACCCTGATCACACTCGTTGAGCCACTAACCAGATGTTCCCGAGAAGAGACGTCCCCTTTGGGATCAAGTATCCGCAGTAGATCTCGTCCTGTGTCGTGATGTGCATTGCTAGTATTATTTACATCCCAATCAGACGAGAAGGTTTACGTGCGCAAAGATACGCACCCAAAGGAATGACCACGTTCCATCGAAGAAGTTCTTTACAGATGGCATTCACGTATGGAAGTACCTCACGATCCTGCATGGTTGGAAGTCTCTCATGTCCAACGACGGCATCCACCTCAGCCTGCGCTTTCTTGAAGATTTCTGGATACATTGTCATGGCAAGGAAAAAGGCGCATAATGTTGACGGTGTCTGCCATCGTTGGCTCGTTTCAGTGCGATGTGTGTGTGGGCAGAGAATTCAACTCACTGTGTCAGATCCACCTTAAAAACCACACGACCAGGTTCGGCAAAAAGTACATTGGTCGTGAGAGAAATAACATACCCAGGTACATTGAAAAAGAGGACCACTTCAAAATCTCTTCATCCTTGGGAGTAACGCATTCCTGAAGCAGCCTCGACGTGAACGAGGGCACAACATCGCCCTTTGCCTTAATCCAACATCAGCGTACGAGCACCACGATCTCGAAGATGAGACATACCAAATGCTCCAACACAAACTGGTGCGGCGTGTTCACTGCCTCGCTTACCATTTTTCTCCAACGTTTCGCATCCTTGAGGAACCTGCATCCAGGGAACCAGTCAGGCAAGTGTCGCACTAGCGGGGACCCTTGAGCGACTCCCAGGAATTCATCAAAAGCACTCAGAAAACGTACACATCGGTAGCAAATCAACTAGAAAGCGTCCTGGCGAAGTGACCACGGATATATTGCGCATAGCTCTGCTAGCCATCTCCACCAACGGATCGCCATTTTCCTTGACACTATAACCATGCGAGATTTTCAAGATCACAGAGCTGGCCATTCTGACGGATGGAAGTCATTTTCTTTCACGAACAAACACGCAGGGCGCAAGATTCAGGACCATACCTACGGGCATGTGCACTCAGATCGTCAGGATTCTTCAACACATTGCGTATGAACTGTTTCGCTTCCGCTACTTCGGCAGGGTAGAATGCCTCTAGGCTACTCTTGTTACCAATCTGTTGATGAAAGAATCGGCGATGTTTTCGGTGCGTGTCACCATATTGTAGAAAGCCTGTCTGGTTACCCCAACCGACGAGGTCACTGGCCATCGTAAAAGCGGGTCTGTTGGACGTGACGGCGCTCCTCTTTTCGAGGAGGTCTTTGGTCGCCTTAAAAGAGTTGAGAACTACGTATCTTGTGCCCATCACTTTGAGGGACACCACAGGACCTGGAGTAGAGTCAGCGACGTATATACTTTGCAGGACGCGAGTACTGTGTGCACTTGCCATACTTTGCGCCCATAGCCCCCAACGTTTTATGCGGCGCGTATATTGGAAAGTCGAGCAGGTTTCCGATGAATGGCCATCCAGGAGGTCCAGGTGGGAGTGGCAGCACGCTCCGTCTCCAGACAAAACGACCAACGAGGTACAATGCCAAACCAGTGAGGCAGACACTGGGAATATGCACCCCCATGATCTGCACCTGATGGAAATGCAAAGGAGAGGGTTAAAAACCTGATGGGTTGAAACTCATGTTTTAAAACCTTCGGGTTGAGTAACACCGCAGTCTCTTTATGGCAAATATGTATGAGCGCAGGGGAACTTACGATGGTACGGGATATGATTCTTATTACCTACATCACAATCCGCAGTCCGCGGGTGTTCGTTTGGGGTGGGTCATTAATGTAAATGCATACCAGCCTGACAGAGTCCTAGTCTCGGAGTCGCCTGGTGTCTCGGCGCAAGAGTTGCTGCTGGACTGCATAATGGAACTATACTAGGTGGTGTAGTACGGGCTGGCGTCAACCCTTGACGACACACTAGGGGATACCCGATGCGGCCGGCGGGTACGGTTACGATGTTCGCTCGCCGACTCCCCGCCATGCGGTGTTAGTACTTGCGCCTCAGTAGTATGGCGTAATGCGCTCATTGGTCCGTGTAATGACGGCCACAGCCTTGTGAAACCTCGCGACTCTTGGTATACGGGCCACAACTGCCACCACATGAGTAATATTGTTGTCCCACCTTCCTCCTAGTAGTCGCTGGTACTAACCACCTGAGTGAGAACAGCTTTGCATCGCCTTTTCAACCAAGAAAACTCGATGCCCATGCATCATGACTCACCGTAGACGTGGCCCTCAAAGTGTACACACTCCCACACAATGCGCAACGGAAACACCGTCTACCAACAGAAACACCAAATGATTACATAAGAAAAGGCATGAAGAAAGACGTCGTTTACAACACCGTACAGTCGTGATCCCCATTCACATTCGTCGCTGTGGACAGTGTACTTCCCCCGAGAGATGTCGTTCGTCATTGTTGTCCTTGGGCCATCTCTCTCCCTTCAGCGCACGCTCCAAAGCTCCACGCATCTTTCAAATCCTCTCCCCATTGTCATACAACCTATACGTCTCGAAATGCCTCGCAGGCACTCGTTTTTCGTACAGCAAGTCGAGCCTAACATGGCACACCATGTCAGAAAGCACAACCACAATAAGCACAAGGACAACAAAAGACAATACGCACTCGTCGACTGTCCGTCCTCTGGTCTCCGGGATAAAGAAATACGCCCAAACCGTCCCTGCGAACGCGAGACCCCCAAAGATAAAGCCGACGTAGCCCCCAAGGTTCGCTTCATCGGGGTTCACGCTACATCGTCAGTAATGGGTCAAGGTATGTGCGTGGGGATGTACGCAGGAATAGATGTAAGTTTGCAACAGATCATGGGTTAACACGGCAAAGAACCTCTCACAGATAGGGAATGACAATGTTGGCAATCAGACCGCAGAGCGAGTTGGTCCAGATCCCGATGCCAACCGTCTTGGAACGAAGCTTGGCAGACGAGACTTCGGCAAAGATGACGTATCCCAGTGGACCGCTGTTCGTATTCGACGGGGGATGATCATGATCATGATGAACGTTGAAAGTCGACGGAGGTGCATCGCAGACTCACATACTGATTTGATAGACAAAGTTGTAGATGATCGTCTAGGAAGGATGGTGTGCGGTGTCAGTGCCACCCACTGCAGGACTCACTGAGGTGGTGACGTACAAACGAAGAGACGGCCCACTTGGCATTTTGGTTCGCGTTTCCTATCCAGATGAATCCGATCAAGAGCAAGACGACGGTGCAAGCGACCATGCCCCAGTTGAAGAGGAAGCGACGGCCAAAGCGGTTGACGGTGTAAAAGGTCAACAGATTTCCGACAACCTACATACAAGGGTCGTGAGGCAGACCTTGCTCGGAGCAAATTATGCAACGTACCCCAATTGCGGTTACTCCCACACCGAGATTAAAGGCACTACTATCGGCAAACCCGGCAAGCTCGAAAAAGTATGTACTGAATCCCAAGACAAAGACGACACCTAGAAACATAGTTTGATCACGTAAATAGACATGCTGCCATCGTTGTGCCTTGCCTGCAGCTTGCTGGAGCACAAAGACCATCATCGCAACGATCGTACGCTTGAGATTTTCGCCTGTGACGTGGCTCAAAGCGAGTTCTACCATTACGCGGTCAATGGCTTACCCTTGAAGCAATCTGCGTACGTCGACGTCACAGCATACGAGTCCTCGAGTTCGATCGTCTCTTGTATTTGCTGTCGCTGGAGTTTTGCATTGATGGTCGGTCCTCCAAGATGGATGAGCACTTTCTCTGCCTCTTCGTAGCGACCTTTTCGTACGAGCCACCAGGGCGACTCTGGGGCGAAAGGAAGACCAATCATGAGGATGACTGGGAATATCCACTGGAGAGCACTGAGAGTACAAATTTGGCAAGGACGTGGACGGATGCAACGCATCACTCACAATGGGAGTCTGTACGCGTAAACATCCGTTCTGTTTCCTGTGCCTCGAATGACGCCGTTGGACATGCTGTGGACGATGACATCCTCGGGTCAGAGGAAGAAAAGGGATGGACGCAAGGATGCTTACAATTGACCGACTAAAAAAGTGTGAGGGGCACAGAGAAACAAATGATGCTCGAATCAGACTTACGAACGATCCAAAGGTTCACACCAGCCGTCGTGACACCCCGCAGTGCAAGCGGAGAGACTTCTGCACAGTAACCACCAGCACAAGAGACGAACATCCCTATTATGAGACGATTCAGCATTCCAGAGACGCGTGCGAGAGCCAATAGGCGAACCGAGCGCAAAGCCATTGATGAGCTTCCCCACCAGGAGCATCCCGTTTACGTGCTTGGGCGTGAAAAACTGAATTAGGACGCCGATGATGGACACGACGGACGCAAAGGCAACGGCCCCACGTCGCCTGTGACGTTCGCGCGAGTCAGCGACCAAACCCAAGACACCCATACAGGAAGAAAAACGCAAACGCTCACCCCAACTGATCAGAGATCCAACCCAACGAAAGACCACCAAACATGCCACCGATCGAGCTAACGCTATTGAACGCACTCTGCCATTTCGCAGGGAGGATAGGCGTTCCGTTCAATAGGTATCCAAAGTCCGCGCGGAACTGGGGGACGCTCAACAACCCACCACCAACCTAAGTCCGAGTCAATACCAGCGTCGCGCGAGCAATCCCCAATGTACGCGGAGAGACATACCTGTGCATCATATCCCCACAAGAGCGCGCCGATGCACATGAACAGACACCAAAAGAAGGCGCGCCAGTAGGTGCGCATGGCTTGGAGGGGTGTCAAGGCATGTTCCGTCGCGGCCGCGTGTGCGAGGAAGGTGAGGTCGCCGTGGAGCGCAGAGGCGCCCTTGTCGATGTTCTCGATCTTGGTGGGCTCGCTTTTCTCTGTTACGGTCGGATCTTGCGTCTTCGTTGGCATCTTGAACGAGGGAGAAAGATGGGACGAGGGGATGCGGGAAAGCCTGGCCGAAGCCTATATACGCCCGCAAAACTAGGTGATGGAAGAAGTTGGCCATTCAGGTAATAAGTGGACCTTGTGAGAACGCACCAAGCCAGGTGATCGAGATGCGAGAAGATACACACTTGGATGAAATGGACGGCCTGGCGCTGCGCGACCGAGTTTCCCTTTGGAGTCGGGATCTCGACAGTCAGCATCAGCGCTATTATCGGCGACCCAGTAAGACAATTCGGGGCGTTTGCATTGCTGCTGGTGCATGTTTCGAGACTGGCGTGCGGCGGAGTACGTGCTACCTCTCCTCCTCACATGACTCAGGAACTGCCGACTCCCCGCACTGTAATTATAGACACATCGTTGCTACCCACTCAGGTTGAGACAGCTCATCCCAAACTACGCCGAGCTCGTCGGTGCTGAATTGTCGAAGCAAAGCGAGATCGGACTCGAGGGTGACTCAGAGGCAGCCGTGATTATCGGAACTTGGATCGATTGGGCAATACAACTAGGAAACAGTCCAGACTAGAAACACAACAGATCGTGTCCAACATTACCAAAGTACTAGTGTTCCCATAAAAATAGTCCACGGAGTGCAAGACGCGTCGCACCCTCTTTATAGTTCTATGTCCTTCATCAAATGCTCCATGTCAAGAGCAGCGTCCCCGCAAAGACCCACAACGCCGACATCGGCAGCGTCGTAAGGTCACCTCGCACCCCAACACCCCCCGACGTTCTTGTACTCTGCGCAAGGCTCGCCGATGTGCTCACTGTAGATCCACCCAACACTGGCCCGCTTGTGCCTGTAGCACTCGGCACATTCGCGCTGGTCGTATACGTACGCACGTAATTGATGTCAAAGTAGGCGTTATCGTATCGTGGACTGCCTGGCCCGACCACGCAATCGTTATACTGAGGAAACGAGGCTGGTCAACACCCGCGTTCTCCGTGTTGTTGTACGAGCACACTCACACACAACCCTGTAGGGCCTTGGTTGGCGCACTGCGAGCCGTATATCGACGGCACCCCAGCCCTATAGTGGAAAAAAAAAAAAAAGTCAGAACCCCATGGTTCATCGCGCATGAAAGCACCTCACCAGACACCACACAGATCGATATCCAACACAAGGTTCTGCGGAGTGAAAAACTGGGAAATATTGCATGTTCCAGACGAGAAGGCAGCATGAGGGGTTCCCCACGAGGATGTATTCATCGAAGACGTAGAAGTGGCCTGAGATAAGGAAGGAGGTATGTCTGGTCGCTAATCTGATTGTCAAGAATTCTACGTTGTCAAGAGAAGAGAGAAACGCACACTCCAGAACCACATACTGACGCGACAAATGTCATTGTCAGAATAAATTCGAATTGTCAGTCAGACGCGGCACACACAAAATCCCCGAAACATCAAACTGCGTGGCAAAGACGCCGCCACCAGCCTGGGGGAAACCGGAGTTGTAGCTATTTGGTGACGTCTCTCCCACAGTGCATCCCGAACCCTGGGAGCAATCGGTCGACCCTGTCGAACCCAGTTGACCCGTGTTGCCGCTGTGATAACATCCCTGTGTGGTATGAATCGCCATCTGATTACTGGGATTCATATTTATGCCTTCTATAATGTCAATCTCGCCGTTGTAGGGCCACTTTGGTCCTGGAGTCTACGTCACTCAACGGACCACCCAACGAGCCACCAGGGTACGCACCGAAACTCCAAAACGCCGGCCAAACCTAGCAAAACAAATGCATGATCACCGTCCAAAAATGAGACACACGAAACACAGCATCGTGGACTTACGGAGCAACCGTACGGTATGTGGTTCAGGTCAATTATCCACAAACTACCCAGGTCATACGCAGCTTTGGTCGTTATGCGGACCTGGCATGTCCCGTCAACACACTTTCCCATCCAGAGATGAAAGCGGGTGTCCATACCGAGTTCCGCAATTCGCCAAACGTTACGTTTGTCGCATTATCTACTTTGATGATGATGTGGTTATCGCTATTCACGTAGGCTAGGTT
Organism: Boletus aff. separans; assembly: GCA_038088755.1. Taxonomy (NCBI): domain Eukaryota; kingdom Fungi; phylum Basidiomycota; class Agaricomycetes; order Boletales; family Boletaceae; genus Boletus; species Boletus aff. separans. The sequence continues at coordinate 9,668 of JBBPJN010000466.1, forward strand.
CTGGCTGATCGCTACTTCCTGGGTCACCCAGGTAACATTGCCTTCGATTATAAGAACGATTGAAGCCAGACGCGCACCCGGTTCAAACGAAACGACGTACCCCAGGTTAAATTGTCGAAACTGCCATAGAAATTCCAGCCATCAAAGAAGGTTGACCCCGAGTAGTCGTGAACGATGTCGTAAGCGACTGCATGCGAAGATGCGATCAGGAGTGCACCCCAAATCGACCACCGCTGCATGGCTCCACAGGGGAAACGGGCGTGAATGTTGCAGAAATGGAAAACAAGAAATGGAACCTTGCCCTGGCGGTTTCATTTAAGAATTTCGCCAAGGTGGCGGTACATGTCGGGATTCAAGACCACCAGTGCGAAGACGATCGGAACAGGTGCCGGAGAGGGGACGCATGGATGTTGGGAGACAGAAAATAGCACTGGTGGTCATGTGAGATCATGAAAGAAGACCGTCTGTCCGTAATGGATATTAATATCCATGAGGCTTTTGGGCCCATGACGAACGACCCAGCGGACACACGTAACTGACAATTTGCGGGAGCGTTGGTCGCATCACGTCAGGTGTGTGAGCACAGGCCCAGGGCACAAGGTGAAAGCGAACACGCGGTGAGACAGCCTCGTAGAGACAACTGGATCTCAACTGCGTTGGGGGCCGAACGAGTCACTAACGTGGGCGAGTCGTTCCATAGGAGGGTTGACAGCGAACCCCCTTCTTGATCGGATGGCGGACGTGTGGTTCGTGCCTAGATAAGAATGCCCAGGCGGTCGCTTAGAAAACTGTAACACGTATACGTGTGTGCCACCGCACACGACTGGAAGCAAACTAATTAGTACAAGTGGGAAATCGGGGACAATACGAACATTAAAAGCGTTCTAGCGTGTCTCGAACACTGCCCCGAGTTTGAACAATTCCGAGAGACGAGTATTGTCAGAACCTGCTGACACTGCAGAATGCGGACGCCTCTTTGCAGAGCTGTGCTGGTGGTCCGCGTGGCCTCCAAGCTGATCGAGTGCCACTGGTTACGAGTAAGTCGGTCATGTGGGTCAAATCAAACGGCCACATGATACTTGTATAAGGAAAATATGTAGATAGCGAACAACTTTATTTAAACTCCGTCGGATCCATTAAACCCGTCGGTAAAATGTAGGGTCACCGAGTTTGCTTGCTCGTCGACGAGTCGGAGGGTAATTCGCTATTCCTCGCGTCTTTGACGGCTGTCATAACAACGGAGTGGGGCCATTGACGCATACTGGTACACCCACTTACCTCTATATGGAAGCAGATTCAGAACCCCACTGTCTCCAGAGCATCGTCCAGTCTTGGCAACGGACATCAACACTTCACGGATGGCCAACTCGTCATAAAACTTGATCGGAACAGAGCACAGGCCAGACGGAACAGTGATGCACCATTTAATCGAGATTCAACGTCCCCATGGTAATTTATGACCACCGCCATGGCCCATCAAACCTAATGATATGCATCTCGTCCTCGATGAAGATGTGTGGCACTCACCATGTATGCGGACCAAGTACTATAGTCGTCTTTGGGAACGGATAAATGCCGTGTTCGACCACTAGGATGGATGAGACTGACAGCACACCAAAGATCATGTCCCATGGAGCAACTATATATGGGAAAGCGTCCCTAGGAGGATAGAGTAGACCAGCAGGGAATGTCCTCATACATCGCAGGTTGCCCCCCCGCCCCGAAAAGATGAAAGAGATCAAGGTTCACCCTTGGGTGTTTTACATTCGGGGAATGTTGTCATGTGAGTCCTGATGGGTCTCGGCCCCTTAATATCGAAAGTATGGACCACCACGCGGAGTATCCAAAGCCTCCGTGGAGCAGAGTTGAGGAATCGACAAGTCATGCCAGTGATTTAGCATCTCTGCTCGAGTTTGCATCGAGTTTGCCACCATGTTGAAAGACGGGATCCGTGGTAGATTACTTAGTGGCACAGCTCAGTTGAGTGCCTGAGCAGCTGCACTTGGATGGACATCACTACCAGGAGGATCACAACGACCCGACGGAGGCCAAGAGACGTCATAATGACCTCACCCGTATGTAGCTCCCTTAATCGACTTCATTGGCATTGGATGAGTATGGATCGGAGACGATGGTTGTCTCGCCGTCTTGAATGCTGCTTTGCGGAGGGGGGTTGGGCTGGCATATATGCTCGGAGAGGGGATACCTTTGCTTGGCCGAAAGCAAACTGAGGCTTCCAGAGACCGGTGAGTCCTGACTCCAGTAATGGCGGGCCCACTTGGTCGGCCTTGTGTGGTTGAGACTGAGTTTCAGACCATGAAACGGACTGGATTAGCCAGTAACGAAGCACGACAGAGTACTTTTGGTACTAGCGCCAGACTGACGACACAGAAAAAATGTGATGAGAGTGGGATTCGAACCCACGCCCTTTCGGACCAGATATACTTGGTCATCTAATGACCTGATCCTTAGTCTGGCGCCTTAGACCGCTCGGCCATCTCACCATGGATGAACAACCTGAAGGAATATGTATTCAGTCCGGGCCAGCGAGTACCCACCATACGATTAATACTCACTTTGCTCTCCTCGACCTGGAAGAGTGCCATCAGTCTGAAAGCGTATTGCAAAAACGTAGCACTTCGGACCTCTGAAAAATCCCGAAACATAGGCATGCATAGCGAGGTTTCGCCAGATGGGCACCGCGCCTGCTTTATATAGAGATATCGGAGACGTATCTTCAAAGCCCATATGATTCGCCATGCAATGCGGCACAGCACTCGTCTTCGACTGGCTTGGGCCGCTCCGATCACTGAACCAGAGTCCACTCTGATTGCCAGAACAGCACATTGGCGCCTTTCGGGCAGATGAGCACAGCCCCTGGGTGAATGATCCGACACATCAAAAAGTCGGCCATGGCGCAACGTATGAAGAACAGCATCTCAAGGGTGATCAAGATCGTTTCAAACGAGCTCGATCAGCGTGCAGATTGGTGCTGTGGATGACAACAACGGTTTGGAGAGTAGAAAGACTGAAATACGCGACCCGTATACGCCCAGTTCAGTCCCTCATAACATCGCCCGACGAAAGAACCAAGCTATCCAAGAAGCAAGAAACAAAACAAGGCATGGAAAGACCAGGGCGGCTTATTGAACAACTTCAAAACGTCCAGCTCCGCCAGCGCAGAACCATCCAGCAACTACAAGCAGAAAATTCACGGCGTCTCAGTGACCTCGCCGACGTTCGTGAGGAACGGAATGCGTTCCGAAAAGAGGCAGCACGTTTGCGTAAGGAGAATGCGGAGCTTCAGAGCAGGCTGGAAGAGATGTTGACAGAGCATCAGGATTTGAAGCGGGAGCGGGCGATGTTGCTACGGTCAGTAGGCACAGCGGGTCAAACACATGGACGTAATTCAAGCCTGGGTTTCAAGGTGGGTTTGCGGCTCTTGCGCGAGAAGAAACAATTCATGATATCCTTCAGCTCCTCAGTACCTTGTCTGTGTTGGACGAAGAACAGAGTGAATCAATAGAAGGCAACACCTCAGTAAGTACAGCAAGCTATGGTCTCCTTTTTGGCACACCTATACTGATCAAGTTATCAAGGAAAAGACGGGGTGTCCTGAATTGGAACCATACCTGTACAGAAAACTTCCTGATCCTCCTTCGTCAGACCTCTCCGACGCGATCACCTCAAGTCCAGTGCAATCACAGCCAGCAATGAAACAATGAGCGTCCCGAGGGTCCAAGCCACGTTTCGTATGAGTCACAGTGCTACCTGTGATGGTCGTCGTGCCGGGATGAACTTGAGCAATAGTGATTATTGGTTGTCCCTTGTAATACGTATTTACCCTTGTCAAACTGGGCCATGCATCGATCTACAACAGCACGTCTTCTGCCTTCCAGATACCTCCTGCAGGTTCGATACCGGTGGTACTGGCGATTGTGAGCCCGCCTTGTGTCTAGACATTGTCTAGAGTTGGCACCGCGGTCTGGCAGTTGGGCGAGAGCAAGGTGTGAACGATGTTACGTAAAGTCCGGAGCCAGATGAAGAGATACGCCATTTTGCCAGAGCACGATGCACTTGGGTCACCCAGAACCTTGTTACAATGGGAACTCTCGTTTTGGTCGGCGCGTTCACACCGCTGCACTGCCAGTGTCTCTCAGGCTCGACGTGTGTAAACGAACATGTCGTACGATCGTGCGGCCTCTTCGTCGGGCGTAACATCGCCGGTCGGACCAGCGAGCTCAGAGACAGAGCCCCTCCTTCAGTCCCACTCGCCTTCCCTTGCAAAAGAC
>JBBPJN010000467.1:0-13952 GCA_038088755.1 Boletus aff. separans
CAATAACGCTGGGCATCTCACCCATGAACAACGGGAGAGGCAAGCAGCCGACCTCGAAACAAGTTCAATGGCTTAGAGTTGATTCGGCAACTCTATAGCTAGTTATAGTTGCAAAACTTCTGGGCGAGGTTTTTGATCCCTGGAGGCAGAACCAAAGCTGACCCAAATGTGGTTTACATCTTGAGATTCCAATTACATACCGTTCGGACTATAGCGAGCGCTAAGCGTTGAGCGTGCTACCATGATATGATGTTGCCGGATTAATATGGTCCTCTCCTTAATGCTGTCTGCCGTCGGAAGCTATAGTTAGCGTAGCAAACGAGACTGTGCGCACGGGTGAGAGAAAAGCGTTTGTAGACATTTGAAACAACCAGCAGCGATGGGAACAGTGACGTGAGTAGAAGTGCACATTGTTGAGCGCTGAGCGCAGTCAGTGATGACAGATGGCTATAGTTGCTTCCAATGGTGCCGCATTCCAAGTATGTAGCCTCAAGGTTGTGGCCGTTCATGATCTGTATTCCGTCAGCCAAAGACCCGTTCTAAAACACTGACACTGCTCGTGTCAGATTTTGTATTAAGACTGGTTCGGCATTTGGTGAACAAGAATCAACCAGCGGGATGGTATCCATTATCTGAGTTCCCTTCTTGTCTATGCCAGGTCAATTATTCGAGAGAATGACAAAACTCACTCGCCCAGTCACCTGAATTGAACTCAGAGGTGGGAGGTTCGGAGACCCTATCGAACCTAGTATCATACCCTTTCAAAGGGCAGCACGTGACGCTCATGTGCACGAGACGCCTGGCAATTTTCGTTTTCTCCCTCAGCGCACTCAGTCAAATTACAGACCACGTCCGTCGTCGGGTGGTCTGTGCCAAAGTAGGGCGGAGATTGACGTCTTTTTGGCACGTCTTAGTGCTATGGCATCCATGCGTCACGTAGGCGGAGATGCAGGCCGGTGGTCCCTACAAGCATTAATCTTGCATGTCCGATTACTTTTCGTATGTGGTTCTGTAATTCCAGTGACTTTTGATTTGACCTGTCATGGGTTCCTGTGAGCACTCATCGCTCAGCATCAGTCGTTCCCTTGCACGTTCGTCCACAGTGATGGTGGAATTTGGTTGGTATCATGATGTCACTGTAGGCGACCTCCTAATACTCTGTCACGCCCATCTTATAACCGACCCAACTCGAACCAATCGACACAAGTTGAACATCAGAAAGACATGACCAGACACGACCCTCGCTCGGGGGCCATGATGTCCAAGGTGGACAACCCCTAAATATACCAAGACCACGAGCAGTGGTATGTCTCTCACCAACCCTCGTGTTCAAACAACCTCATTGACGGACCCTCACTTGGTTTGCAGGCCGCCCAAACAGACAGGCCACAACATCCCCAAGAAACATGCCCTTGATCAATGGCACATCGATATTGAGCAGCTGTGCGTTTCCATCTCCTGGCGTGCGCAAAACAGACTAACTGACCCCTTGTCATCGGCTATGATAGGAGCGAGCGGGAGATTGGGTAGAGGATGATATAGGCGCATCAGCATTCCCTCGAGAGAGCGCACGGACACGGGACGTTGAGTCCTAGTGCGGACCCCAAGGTGGACCCCTTGGGTCCGGCAACGTTTCACGGCAACGAGCCCTCAAGGGGCGCCAATATCGATGCAGAAATCATGGCCGAAGAACGTGAGGAGCTAAAGCGAAAGGAAAAGGCGTGAATGATGATGTGCAGCATCCCACAGTATACAAGCACAGACTTTGGGGATCGAGTCATAATATGTACTATCAACCGCATGTCCGTATCAGTAGGAATTCTGTAACATCGTTGGTGTAGACCTGCCTCGTGACGGTGTTCGGAATCTAGAGTGGATATCCTTATCCTTATCCCTCTTCCTCTTCCTCCTCGTCCTCTGTTCGGGCAGCATTTGCAGACTTCTCCTTTCCTGCTTCCGCATTCCCTGCTGCATCTCGCCACGCCGTCAGCTCCTCCCCCATCTTTTCCTTCACAGCAACAATCGACTTGTGCAGCGCCCAATAGTATTCTCCAGTGGTGGCTGTTTTCTCAACCTCGACCGTAAAATTGTGCGCCCCTTTTGGCGCGAGCGAGGGGCGCATTCGTGTCCTCGGGCGGAGACAGCGCATACGAAACCGTCAACGGTGTTGTCGTCTGAGCGCTCGTCATGATGGAATAGAAGCAAGAATCGAGATTTCTTTAAATAATCTTATCTTGGCGTCACCAACGTGCGTCTAAGTTCCGCCCCTACATGGCTGTGATCAACTTCGACTTGCACTGCCCACTTGTCTTGTCTCTCTACTCACACCGCGATGATGGTGGTTCTTCTTCAATAACAACGCAGGCTGGCGGTTTATCGACTCGTTCTGGCAGTCTGCTCACTTGCTTTTTTTTCCAATAGATTTTACCTGCTTTTTTGCGCATCTTTTTCTCGACGGGCACCTTGGCATAGACTATGGAATCCACACAAAATTTGATAGGAGAAATCCTGGGCCATGCGCCCAACGATCCCCCAACTCAATTCACCACGGCTTCCCGGCGCTCGCGACCCTCCACGCTTGCAGCGCGCCAAGCGTCGGGGAAGCACTTCGATTACTCCGGGACTTGTATTTCCCGCGTCCACTGTCATCAACACCACTTGGAGCCATGCCAGTGCTCAAGCAGACATCATCAGAGGCTGTACCGGCTTCCCGACCCAAGCGAAGAGCGCCGCTCGTTCACCACGACGGTGTCCCTGACTGCGGATACGCTTCGGCTGAAGAATACGATCAGGACGAACAAGACGAAGGCGTCAACGAACAAGAGACGGAGATGCGATAGACGGAGAAGAGACGGAGGCGTTGGATTGAATGCGCTCCGATGAGCTCAAGCGAGGTTATTTGATCAATTGGTTGACTGGATTGGTGAAACGGGGTGACGCGTAAGTCTGTGGCGTGTCATATGCCTTTTCGTTTTTCATGTCGTCGTGTCGTACCTGCCGTCTCGCAAACGTGACATTGCCAGCACCACTGATAACGGTCGAATTGAACGATGCAACTGTCGATGGGAGCGATCATACCGCCGTCGGCCTCCAGAGCTGGGGAGCGCCATCGTTTTTTGTGGAGCGCATGTGCTTGGACGTGGTGTACCACCCGGGGCATGCACGCTGGATTAGGGGGTGTGTCCAGCGGACGTTGAACAAGGGTGGGGTGTTTTGGCTGATTATTCCGATGAGGACGATTGGGAGACACGAGGGCCTGAGCTCGACAGTTCAGGACGCGTTTCCTGTCATGGGTAAAGGGGAGGGGTTGGGGGAGCGCCTTGCGATTATGAGGAGAGAATGGATGGAGCGGGTGGATGGGGTGGGTCGGGCAGACGAGGGTACACGGAGATCCGTTGGGCAGGTCGCCAGTGTCTACGACATTGATAAACACTAATGTTACTATTCACAGTGCATTCAAGTGCTTCCGGTGGATCATCTCAGTGCGCAACGGGGAAAGCCGAGCGTTGTACAGCACGGGTCATCCAGCGACTCAACTCTAGTTGGCACGCGCTCTGCGGGCAGAACGCAGAGTGAATCGTCAAAAAATTACCCGCATGACTTTGCCAACTTGGCGCAGTGTTTTTTACAGGTGCTGCGGCCTTGACTACATGTGGTCAAACTGACGGGCCCCAGCTGGGCCGAGTTCTGGCTTCGTTCTTCCTCAGATGTCACACAGAGAATTATTCTTGCGATTATACACAGTATTTGTTCGGAGGCAAACCCATCGGCCAGACGGAGAATCACCCCCGCGATTAACCTGGTGTCGTCACATTCTATATTACACATAGCGTTGTTCGTGAAGAGCGCGTTAGCTCATCAAAGACCCGCTCAGATACACTACAGCATCCACGTTTTCACATGTAATCCATATGCGCCACGCTTTCCATGTGTTAGACGAGCGCGCTCACACCCTATTCCTAAACATGACTTTCGCATAGGGATTGGGTGTCGAAAAAGTGCCAATATACCAGGATGGCGGGTACGTCGCGTCGCCCTCCAATTTCATGTCGTATGTCATGACGACGTGGGCCAACATCAACTTTAGCTCGCTTGCAGCGAAGAACCGTCCAGGGCTAGCGAGATAATCAGATGCTCAAATCACTGTAATAGATGGGGGATGCAAAGCCGCACCATGCGTGTCTACCGTGTCCAAACGGTATATACTCAACTGAAGTCGAGGTGAGTGGATGTTTTAGCCTACTGCCATCTTCTTCGTGCATGTCGACAAATCGGAACGGATCGAATACATCAGGATCTTCGTAGACGTGCTGGTTATGGTGAATCGGTCGGGTGGCTGCAACAATCGACGTCCCTTTTGGTATAAATGTTCCATCTGAGAACGTGAAATCTTTTACAGCCTTGCGTAAGACGGTTACTAATAAAGCGAGTGATCAAGACCCTCGCACAGAAATAAATCCAAGAATAACTACCGAGAGCTCCTTCAATGCGTAGGCACTCCTTAAGGAAGCTATCGACTTTTCGCATCTTGTCCAACGCAGTTTTCGACCATCCGGCGTTCTCAACGATACCTTCGACCTCCTCACGTAGCGGTCGGACGTACTGTGGATTTGCTGCAAGGTACAAGAGTGCCCGAGTGAAAGTCTATAATGTTGGATATATTAGAATGGAATGAGGCTACCACGGGGTCGGACGTACGTTCGAGGTCGTCTAAAGCACGACTTCAATATTGAGTGTCCATTGCGATGAGTTCATAACTGCACTCACGTAAATAGACGCGAAATTAACAAGTAGCATACGATGCGTTATGCTCTCTACGGTTCGCTCTGGACCCTCTGCTTCGTCCATCAACCACGATATAGCGTCGTCCTATCAAAAATCGCAATGAGCACCTTCTTATTAGGACGAGGGCGACGAACAGGTTTATCATCCCACTCTTTCCCGTATTCGTTCAGGTACCTCTGTCGTTCTTCGATTATTGGACCCAGATGCTTCACGCCACGCTTGATGCTCTGAGGGACATTTGTGAAAAGACGAACAACTAGTCTGTTAGGGTGTTGAGGGCTACATCGATGATGACCCAGGGCACCGACTCACGATCGCATGAATTTCGGGAACAACCCGACCATAACACTCCCCTTTACCACATCAATAGTACATCGGATGTTGAGATCTATCCAATCAGGATCACGGCCTAGTGTGATCGAATCAAGATACGAAGTGGAGAGGTGACGGACGGAGAGCATACATAACGGGAGGCCAACGAATACTCTGTTGCTCGTCCTGCAGGCGACCTTTCGCATGAAACTTGAAGCTGGTATACTCTTCCACTCTACATGTTTCCAGGTGAGTTCATGGCAAATACTCGTCAAATAAAACTCCTCGCCGTTTCCCTTCAGGTCGAGAACCTCTGTGAAAGACGTGACTATCTCATCTCTGATCACAGGATATAGAACTTCGAGATTCCGAGCAAGATGGAGGCGAATGGCTGAAACGTGGCAGGGATTATTGAGAATATTAGGTCCCAGTAAGTGGTCAACGTGAACTTGCTGCAGATCACATTGGAAAGATAATTTTGCAAGGACAAAATGCTTGCTCACATCATTGAGGGCGTCCCTAAGTGAAAACTCGTCGGACGCTTTCGCCAGCTCTTCTACATGTTTGCTATTGCTCAGAATGACGGTCCAGCGGGTGGGTTCCGCGACCTTGAATGGTGCAGAATTGTGCTGCGAAATCGAGAGTCAGCTACTGCTACACGATCACTACCAAACGTGGAACTTGCTTTCTCGTAACCTTCTTGTATGACGTTCTTAGCGTTCATTAGATACTTGAGACCAGCCCACCAGGAGTCAAGCCAGCCAGTGGAGCCTACGGCCGGAATCGCATCGAGCTGGGGAAAACGACAAGATTAGATCCATGAAGTCCTTACACCGTCAGACATGCTCACGTTAGGACCTTGGGATAGCTTTGCGACTACAGTGATGGCAGCGACCACACCTATGATACCGCAGGTAGCACCCATATTCGCGGGTAGGTCTCGCAAGTGGAAATCCATTGTGAGTGTTCTGATGGGGGGGACAGGTTGGAACGTAAAGAATGTACCTCTCATACAAATAGGCATCTGCTTCGTTCATGTGGTCTCAGCCAAAACCACCGGAAAACAAGTGAAGCGCCACGTGCATGGCAAACTGAGGTCGCGGACAAGAACACAGTCAATCATCAGACTTGTATACTGAGACGTTAGTGGACACTTCACGAGGTGCATTTAGTCAACCAAAACGTCCGTTGACAGAGTCGGCCCTCATATCCTATCTAACGTTGCCCTCCTGACTGATCCAAGGCCAATCAGGACTAAACCAATCGTGTTTCAAGTAGTGTTGTTCCCGCCTGACTTCAAGGCCAGCAGGCCAAAATGACAGCTTCACACTGGCTAGTGGCCCGGCTGTAGTTTCGACAGGCCAGTAAGCCACGGCTTTGTGCTTGATGTGGTAGATGATCCTCACCCACAAGTTGCGGCACGCGAATCTACTATACAGCTGTCCCGATCATCCATCCGTACGGTGATCTAGGCACAGTGGGAGGAACACTGAACTCAGTGATGACGAAGTGAGCACTCGACTTGCGTCAACAAGAAACTTACAGGCGTCAAAGCGGACGCGTCGGGAGCATTGAGGGTGCCTATGGAACATCAAAAGCGATTGCCAAACACGTCAAAATGCGTTGACAAACGCTTGAAGACACAACGGCCTGTCGGTGCCACAGCTCGGCTAATCGGCAACCGGCTACGACCTCCGGGTGCGTTGTACGAGGCTCTCGCTAGACACAAAAAGACCACCAGTCGCGAAATTCCGGGCAACTTTTGGAGCGCTCTTTTCGTCGGAAAAAATCATTTGTCGAAGTGAACAGTGTTCGGACTGCGATTCCCTTACCGCCTGACGCGGAATCGACTGACGGGTCGCGCATTCCGAGTCAAGTTGGACCATGCAATAAATGATACCTGACCATAACATAGTAATAATCTGCCAGTTCGCTTTCGCTCCAGATGTTAGGATTTTCCTTTCCACGCCAAGCGTCGACGCGCTTTATTTGCCTACTACTCACTCAAGTACACATGTAAAACAACGATTAATAGCCCCTCCTTCAAATGAGCAACCGTGAAAAAAAAAACGAACCTTTCCCGGACAAGCGGTGACTCTTCAAGAAAGCAGGACACAACCTTCGAGATCCTCCAATGAGAAACTGGATGAAGCTAGGCAAGCGCAGTCTTGTGCAGCAAATAAAGATGCATCTTCGCATAACTCCTCCACTGCATTAGCATGAAGCAGCCGAACAGTTCTGAGTTTTGGCGCCGTTAGGGTTACGAGAGCAGAGACCAAAGCCTGGAAATGGAAAAGTAGTCCCTTTGGAGCTTTGGAATAGAGACAGAGGAAGGAGACTGGTGGCAGAACAAGGCGTGGCCCCAGCTCGAGCCAGGATTGAAGGTAAATAGTGAGCTTGTCAAGCCCCGCACAACATTCGGAGAGTAAATCGAGTTCATTCTGCAAAGATTCTCCCGGAAGACAAAAGTCAAGGGTGACAGAAGTGAGGTTTGAGCAAGTTAGCTTCACAAAATTCTTCCATGCATGGTCAAGGAACGGCGGGGGAGTGCAATCATAGGTGAGCTGACGTAATGCGGGGAGGTAGTTTGCATCCTTGTCTCGCGGAAGGTAATCTCGCAGGAAGACAGACACTAGCGTAAGGGATTCCAATTTTGACATGGTGGGAAAGTCAAGGCGACTTCTAGAAGTTCTATCGGCAGGCGTAGGGGAGCAGATTGGGCACCTAAGTACCCTCAGATTTGGCGACGCCGCAAGCAACATCATCAAGTCTTCTCTGATGTGAAGTCGTCAGTTGAAAGCATTACGATAAAGAACGCATGCTTACCTGCATGGTCGAAGGATTGATCCAGAACAATCAAATACTTGAAGCGATGCCCCACACGTCTCAGTCAGAGACACGATGAAAGACGTCGGTAGTTGGCGGAGCCAACAGTCGTTAAACGGTAACGTGGGCATGGAAAGCGTGACGATTGAAAGATTTGGAAGCTGGCGCACAACTGCGGCAAGCAGGCTGTAGTCAGAAACTTGGCAGAGCTCATCTTTGACGATGACATCCAAACGCCTTGTCCACCAGCCAAGTCGATTCTTGCCCTGTGCTGTCAAGGCGTGACTCTGCAGCGTTTCGAGAAGGGAAACCAGAGTATCCACTCTGGTAATGAGAATACTTTGATAGAGGCATCCCGATGCGAGCTGGTTCCAAGTTCTGCAAACGAGAACCATACTGTGTTTCGTACGAAGAGAATCTTTTAATCTCTGTAACTCGTGCTGTTTAACGAGCATGCGGGGAATGTCTGAAGACATCAGATGGTCGCAGTTCAAGAGATCTTCGATGTCGGAAGCGAAGCAAAAGATCCTAAGCCATACTTCGGGCGGGACCTGGGGGGGGATCTGTAGCGGAGAGGTGAAAATAAAAGTCATTGCGGGACGAACGGCTCGAGTAACGGATGAGCGAGGCGTCGCTGACAGTGTGTGTGTTGACCAGCCTTTGCCAGCGTGGTTTTATTGGGCCGGGCAGTATCAATTTTGAGACCAAATGAGAAAGCATAATCCCAAGGGAGAAGACTTATATATGGCGGAACGAGCCTGGGAGTGTCTTGTAGTCGAGGTGGGTGTTTTTGTACCAGAATCGGAGGACGGCGCAAAACGCATGCTCGCCGCGCACGAGCGTCAAGCGGCCGCCATTAAGTTAGATCTAGTATACGATTCTGTAACCGGAAACATTCCAGGTCCCCGCAAAGAAGTACAGTACCTGCCAAACATGGCGTCCAGACGGGGATATCGCCTGCTCATTCATAGTTTTTTTGGCTGGGGGTTGTGAGCGAAGACCATCAGCCTGGTGACGGCCCGAGTCGGCTAGCTGGGAGAGTCGTGAGGGGCGTGAGCACTCCGCGGACTTTTCAACCTCAGCCAGCCTGAGTACTGGTAGTACTACGTACGCTTGAGCTATACCAGGGCTTCAGGTCTTGCATTCTGGACTGGTGACCGAACCATCCATGGGGCAAGACTGCATTCACGACTTGGTTGCTAGTAGTTGTATTTAGGGGTATGGTGACAGAGATGGAAATTTCTGCCAGCCCACCAAACTTCGTCGTGGCGGCGCAGAATTCACTTGACCTCACTCCACCCTGAACTCAAAATTCAGTGTCAGCATCACTGGGCGTAAGCCAGATCAGGGTGGCGGGATGACTAGGACCCGTGAAAGCTGTGCTGTTGCGTGCCAAATGGCAGACTCCAGTCCCCATGTCTTCAAGCTGCTTATCCTCGGAATCGCATTCCACGTCGTGTTTATCGCGTCTGTGTTCGACTGCTACTTCAGGAGTCCCGTCGTTCATGGCATGACGCGCCATGGCTTGAGCACAGCAGAGTCTAAGCGCCTAGTACTCATCGTAGGTATGTCAGACTACGCTACGCATGTCTCGCCGCTCTGACGCGCTTTGAACAGGTGATGGCCTTCGAGCTGACCTTTTGTTCACTCCAAATGCGTTTTCGTCAGTTGATGCTACCACAGAGGTGGTTGCCCCACACCTAAGGTCCATCGTAGAGAAACGCGGTGCATTCGGAGTATCTCATACTAGGGTACCAACTGAGAGTCGCCCAGGACATGTCGCCATCATAGGTGCGTCACCACAAGTGTTACACCTTCTATATTCACATTTTAATCGACAGGGGGAATGTATGAAGATGTCTCAGCAGTTACAAAGGTCAGGAATGACTGTGATTTCAGATACCGTCAATGACATTAGTGCGCCAACTGCAGGGCTGGAAAACCAATCCGGTAAGAAGTTTACAGAAAAGCAGTCTCCATTGACTATACTATTCTCGATTAAGGTCGACTTTGATTCAGTATTTAATCAATCAAGCCACACCTTCTCGTTCGGGTCACCCGATATCCTGCCGATGTTCGCCAAGGGCGCCACTCCTGGAAAAGTTCGCTCATGGTGCTATGATGAAGAAGCGGAAGACTTCACAAAAGGTTCGCATGACGCTTGCCTTTTGATCACGGTTTTAAAGAGATGTGCAGATGCGACAACTCTCGACACCTGGGTGCTGGACCAACTCCATGCACTGTTTCAGAATGCGTCACAAGATTCTACGCTAAATTCGAACCTACGCGAAGACAAAGTGGTATTTTTTTTGCACCTCCTAGGATTGGACACTACCGGTCATTCATACCGTCCTCATTCCAAGGCGAGTCCAGTGACTTGATCATGATCTACTCAACTCAAGTGCACCAACAGGAATATATGAACAATATCCAAGTAGTGGACAACATTGTCCATGAGACAGAGAAACTCTTCTTGGATTTCTACGGGGACGGGGAAACAAGTTTTATTTTTACCGCTGATCACGGTATGTCGAAGATAGGTAATCATGGAGATGGTGGTGAGGCTCTATCCCTTTCTAGCAAGTTCGGCCTTCATCGCCTTTCCAGACCCGGATAACACTCGGACACCACTTATTGCGTGGGGCAAAGGCATTCGGGGTCCCCTACCCGATTCCTCACCTTCTTCGCATGACGACTTTTCCATTCCATGGAAGTTGGAGCATGTGTTCCGCCGAGACATCTCTCAAGCAGACATAGCTCCTCTCATGGCGTCACTCATCGGCATAGATTGGCCAGTGAACTCGGTTGGTGTGCTACCCGATGTAGATCACACACGACCTGGGTTCCTCAGTCCTCGTGGAGGAGAGGAGGCCCTTGCCCACATGGCACTAGTCAATACCCAGGTCTTGTTAGAGCACTATCGTATAAAACACGGTAATTTGTCGTCTACCATCGAATGCAGATTCTCATCCTTCCAAGAGCTCAAGCAGGCACACGTTTTGTTCTATAAACCATTTGATCCTCTTGAAGGTGTGGGTGATTCTGGAGTGCCAGCCCGCATTGGAAAGCTTGCATCCATCGAACAATTACTAAGAGAGGCACAATGGAACGAAGCACGTCAACAGTCTGCGCAGTTGATCAATACTTGTTTGGATGGCCTGCGCTACCTAGAAACGTCAGTTTACCTTCTGTCCCATTTAATCCTGACCTGACAAGTTCTTTAGCTATGACCGCTTTTTGATTCGCTCAATTGTTATCGTAGCCTATATTGGATGGGCTGCATATACTTCCATATCCCTCCTCCCTCCTTTCAATAGCCCACCGGTGCCATCTACTAGGAAAGGGCTTGCCGATGCATTCACTCTTCTGACATTCTCTGGTTCTGCGCTGGCTTTCTGGCTGCAGAACGCACCGTGGACATTCTACGTTTATGTTGCCTTCCCTTGCTATTTTTGGAGAGTGTTTTATCTGCAAGGGTTACCCGCTTTGCTCAGAGTCATATCCAAATCTTCTTTTTCCTCCCGCCAGCTTTGGGTTTATGGATTACTTGTTGTCGTCTCACTTCAGAGCATGGTAGTATGTATATCTCTTCGTTCCGATGTCATGGTTTACGGATCACTTTTCTAGGCTGCATACACTCACCGCTCTATATGGAGTGTCGGTTTTGTCATCATCGGAGTCTTGTGGCCATATTGTGCTTGGCCGTCCTCAACTCTCTCGCAGAATTGGAAACTTGCTCTACGATGGAACCTTAGTTGCCTAGTCACTGCCGTTTTCCCCCTCCTCCCGGTTGACAAGAAGGAAAGTCTTTCAACTATGTAGGTCCTGATCAATCGGGTCTGCGTAGTGCTGATGAGTTTCCAGTCTGTTTGGTGGCGCAGCGATGCTCTTCATAGGCGCTACGCAAACTTGGTCATCTGATTCAAGTCAAGACTTTCATAAAAGAAGATTCTCTGCGCTTTTGCAAGTAAGTAGTGAATTATATGCTCGTCGTTCTCGCTGAAAATCTAGAAGATAAGTCTTCTCATCGCTACCATGGCGGTCACCGCTAGCTCTGTTGTCAGCTTGCAAGCCAAAAATGGCTTGCCCGCCCACAACCAGATCGCTGCATGGTCAATCCTTGGTATGTGATCTATCTTCTTTTTGATTATCGTGTCTTTTACCCTCATTTGGACTCGGTCAGTGATGTCGTCGCTATACCCGTTCATATCCCAAACGCAACATTCATCCCCGAGTTCCAAAATTATGACATTTTTCATGGCGTTTTCTGCCTGTTTCGTCGTGTTGTCCATATCCATTGAGGGCCTCTTTTACTCGGCTTTCACGTGCAATTTGCTTCTGTGGATAGACATCGAAGCAGCTGTTCGGAAAACTTTGGGTGTCAACGGATACACACAGAAAGAGGTCCAATCGGACAGTTACCATTTCCAGGCAGACGATATACGGATAGCTCTGTTTTTCTTATTTTTCGTACAGGTCGCCTTCTTTGGGACTGGAAAGTATGTTACGTTTGCATGATGTTTATCCGTCCCTCATACTGACTCATTTTCAGCGTCGCATCTATATCGTGAGTTCTGTCGGATAATTTTTCGATGTCGTGTGGCCTGACAGTGCACCCAGTTCGTTTTATCTAGAACCTGTATATCGTCTTGTGCCAGTATTCAACCCGTTCTTGATGGCGGCCCTGTTGGTTGGTATCCTAATTTAGACATATACGCCCGTTGACCTGCTTACACAGATATTCAAAATCGTCGCGCCATATGTGATTCTATCAGCAGTTTTTGCGACGCTCAATGCCCGTTTAGGCCTGCCTCCTTTCTCCCTGTTCCTTGTAGCATTAACCCTTACCGATGGTGAGAGCAATGCTGAGTTCGCCGTGATCCATTCCTGATTGTGCCAGTAGGAATGACGATGACATTCTTTTTGAAAGTGACTGATACTGGTATGCAATTACTGGCCCACCCCCGTTCGTTGGCTGATGTGCCCGATCAAAGGCTCTTGGCTGGAAATAGGGCAATCTATCAGCTTTTTTTGCATCACGTCTCTCCTCTTGGTCTGGTCAGCTGGCATCTGTGTAGCTGGCGAGTATCTTATGGGGGACACTTTGATCCCCGTCGACATACGCGGAAAGAAGGTAACGTAGACCCACGATCGTCGGTAGTGTGGATATCGGAGAAGCGAGCGGGACATGCGCACAGAGCTGTTGGTTTTTTTTTTTTTTTTGACCCGAAAGGTGATGAGATCCAAGGGTGCTGAGAATCCGTTTCACATGCCTTCGACGGGACATGTGAACGAATGTTGCCAAATTCTAGACCCATTCCAGACGAAAACTTCCGTGCGCCTGTCACCGCCCGAAATCAATCATTTCACACAAGTCAAACTACTGAACGGGTCGACAGCCATCCCTAACGGGATGAGTGGAAAACCCGACGACATACAGGGTCTGAGCTACGGAACTAATGACATACAACGGCAAAAACAGCTCATATAGGAGGACAACGTCGAAATCAGTGAGTAGCCGTCAACGCTTTGGCGAGCACTGCACGTCGGCAAAAAGAAATCAGGGATGTACAAGTAAACGCCTGAATGGAACGACTCACCAGTGGCGTAGCTGATCTCTGAGCGATCTGTCGCTTGCACTTCAAAGGCGATGCCATCCATCTTTTGCTTGAGCGCCTCATGTGAGGACGCAAATAGCATCTTGTCCTTGATTTTCGCATTGTCGGGAGACCTGATGAGGTGGCTGCGCGTCAGCGGTGACGATGCTTGCGAGGACTCGGCGGCCCTCGGATTTCCCCCTTCCCCTCTTTACGCGGAGAACCTTGATACTCACCACAAAACGAAGCAGAGCTTGTTCCTCTTTCCCTCCTTCTCCAATTCGAAATCATACACCGCCCAGCGACACTGGTCCCTGGGCAAGTCCTCCACAAAGGCGTCGTACTCGGACGCATCCGAGGTCTTGTCAACGACGATCTCGGACAGGTCGTGGTTGACCGCAAAGAGGATGTACTTGGACTTGCGCCCCAGCT
>JBBPJN010000468.1:0-13925 GCA_038088755.1 Boletus aff. separans
TGTTCATAGATATTTTGCTGCTAAGGAGAGGCGGGAGAGGAGGAACAGGGGGAAGAGATGATGGTACAGCAGGTAGAGGGCCTGTTGGCGGTGGCCGGGGCAGTGGTGGCGGAGTGAGCGATCGCGACATAGCCCGCTTACGCTGCCGCGGCGATAGACCCACAGGAGGTGTGGATTCCAAATTTAGAGGCAAGGTAATATCTGCCAAAATTGCAGAAACATGTGCATTGTGCGGCGCAGAAGGAAGCACACGCGGCGAGGACGTTCCAGCATCTGATGGTCTCGTCGTCGAAAATGTGGGAGATGAACTCCGCGTTACAGGGGACGGTGGGGACGATGCAGAGCACACGGAAGCTGAAGATTCAGACTCGGAAGGAACGTGCGGAGCGACACCAATAGCAGGACGCAATGCAAGGACGTCCACGTTCCGCGAGGGCACAACAAGTGATAGACGCTGCGGGCGCCCCCTCTGCGCTGACGACGGGTCGTCGTCCTGAGTTCCGGCGGGGTACAACGTTGCCCGAGGACTAAACGTCGACGCGCGGGGCGTGGGGTCTTCGTCAAGACTTTCGCCTTCGCTGTTAGCCAGGGAGAACTCGGTTTCAGTGCCTTCGAATGATGCCCGAACGAGGATTCCTGAGCACGGGATGCCGGTGGGAGGTTCGACCGTGCTATTGTTGCTCCCGGAATGGGCGCTACCATTGCCAAAAATCGTGTCCAATGGGGTCTTAGAAACGTAACACCCCGAGGCAGTCGGTGGTTTGCAGAGATGTGGCGAGGTAATCATGACAGGGGACGAGCTTGCGACATTGAATTCGTGACAATTCTGACTGGGTTCGTCAGAGTCACGCGAGGTCGATTGGAATAGGCGCTCGTGGGCAGGGACGAGAGAACCAAGACTCGAGGTCGAAGTTGCGGCGAGTGACGACACTAAGTACGGGGACGTGGAGTGATACGCATCAGGGTTGTTGGCCTCCTGCTCACGTTAAGTAAACAAAAAAGCAAACATGGACAGGTGGAGAATGCGCACGGTGTTAATATTTTCCTCATCCTTGGTGGGACGATTCCTCTTGGGAGAACGGGAGAACGGCCAACCGATCACCTTACGCGGTGCTTCTGGGTCGGAAAGACCCTGGGGGGAATCGTCGCGCTGTTCGGGGATGGGACGAGAAAAGATGCGTTGGAAGGACGGGCGGGGATTGGATTTTTGGGGTGTTTCAGAAAAGACAGCGATATTCTCAACGAGTGAATGTGGGGAAGGGGTGGCGTGGGCGAGGTCGAGTGACTCGCTGACCAGATGGCTGAACTCCTTGACGGACAGCGTGAACTTGCGAGTCCTGGCCATGGAGGGCGCTGGAGGAAGATGGGGGTTGGAAAAGAGAGTCACGGAGTACACACAGCAAGCAAGTCAGGGTTGAGTCGCTTCAAAAGGACGCCACACGATTTGTAGATCATGACGTTTATCGACCTAGAACGTATTTGGAAGACCATCCCGCGTTCGTCCCCGAGCTGTACTGTAGTCGTGCCAGCTCACTTGTCGACAACGGTGCCACATTGCAATCCAGCATTGTCTGAGCTGGACGTGCCCGGCAGAGGCAGACTCGGACAGCAAAGTCGAGCTACTCGACGTCGGATGCGAACCCGCCACGTTGTTCCAAAAAAAGCTTTTTTCACTTACAGCTAAGCGTCGGTTCCGGATGCTATTTAAAACGCTCATTGTCTCGACCGCCGATTCCGTTCTCCCCATGCTTCCAACCGTACACCATTACAAGATACCATACAACCGCTAAACAGGTCAACCTACAACCAATGGATCGCAGAAGTGCTTTACACAATTGAAAACCTACACCATCCACGTTAGTATGCTTTCATCGATAAAGGAGTCGGGTCGCGCACGCCTCACTCCTCCAGTCCTTTCCAGTCCCAGCTTTTTCCTCGCTCTCCGATATACGGCTGACCCACCCAGATGGGTGTCCCGTATCAATCACAGACGAACGCTTACTTGACACCAGTTTGAACTGCGACTTGCTCTCAGATGATCGGATGCTATGTTCTTCCTTGTGCCGTTTAGATAACTCGAGAAACAACGGTTGAGCGCCAGGCCATGCCCAAGGCAGCGACACTCACTTCGTGCAATACTTGAGTGCGATCTGCCTCATCCTTTGGTTTCACCTCTTCCATACGATCCCTAACTGACACCAACTGTCCATCAACATATTCCATTCCTGTCCTTATAACTCCGGCGATTGCTCTCTTGATCTGCCGCTTGACCAGCCCAGTTGCGAGCGGTTTCATAGTCTTGTAAAACAAGTCGTGCTTCGAGTCACGTATGCTGAACCTGAGCGAACCAACTTTGACGTGTACATCCTTGACTTTGAAAACAGAGCTTCGATCTTTGCCTGCAGACACAAGGTGGACAACTGCCGTGAGGCCAGATCCTCCAATTACAACATCCGCCATCCCCGAGTCCATCACCTTTGGAAACCCTGTCTTTTTACGGAAGAAAAAGGCAACGTCCCGCATGTCCGCCTGTATTTGTGCGAATGTGAACGTGAATTCATGGTGATATTCGTCCGAAATGCTGCTGTACGGGCTGAACTTGAGATAATTATGAGCGACCAAAGTGACGATGTTTGGGAAAAGATTGCGACCCTGTAGAGTAAGGTTCTCGAGAACCAGATCCAATGCATCATCGGAGTACTCGATACGTGGAATTGGGAGGTATCCAACCTAGCTTTCTTGTGAGCATGTGTACGCTTAAAAATCCATACCCATACCCTGTCCACTAGTGTCGGCACAATGACGCTACGGATATCCGACCACAATCTTGACTTGAACTTGAGACTCCCTTCGCTGTCGAAGAGCAAGTCTTGTGTCAACCGCGCCCAATCCTCCCCGAACCGCTTGTTCAGTGGATCGTTGCCCATGGCAGAAAACCAATCGCCAATCGAGTTGAACACATTGTCAAAGTGTGCTCGGTACTTCTGATCCCAGAATTTCCTGCCCGACTCGCGAATGTCGTTGCCCTCACGGCTGCACTCGTCTTCAAGTACATATCCGGCCTCCAACAGAATCTACAAAGCGTCAACCGAATATGTGATCAATTTTTGGGTTATGACATACTTTACGGATGAAAGCATTCAAGCGCTTGAACCACGCACGAAACTGCTCATCTCGACGGGCATCGTCATTAAGGGCACCGATAGAATCAAATATGAGGTGCATGCTCTGCCCATCAGCGAAGCGCTCGAGAAGTTGTCGAAGTTCTGAAACTGCTTGTCGCAGTGTGGGGTCCTAAAAGAGGGTCAGCAAATGACCCTGCGCAAAAAGGAACCTCGAAACATTGATAATGGTACTCGCGCTCTCTTTCCCTTTCTCGCCAGCACCCTGACCGAACCCCGCATACTCCTCGGCAACAGTCAGAAGCCATTTGATTGCGTCCTGGTAATCGTCGTGTTTTTGACATTCTACAATGACCTTCTTGCCGCGATAGATATACTGATCTAGTCGTTCTGCGGGGAAGTACTCATCCATTAGGAAGTGTTTCCCTTTCTGAATGTGCTCTGCAACACGCGTTTTCTGATCTTCAGGTGAGCGTTCTGCGAACATATCCTCAAGTACGGCGTAAGCAACCAGGAAATTAAAGCAATGCGATGCATAAGACCAACTTTAAAACGTCCCTTGAGGTCGCGTTTCTTCTCCTCGACCTCCTCTGCCGATAGTGAGCGTTTCGGTGCGACCCCCGTAGCCTCGCTATGCAAGGCGTGAGTTTCAGAAATGTGGAGAGTCTGTCTGCTTACTTTTCAGGAGACCCCTTAGTTGTTTGTGTGCTCTGATATATTTGCTCTTTCGCCATCTCGGTAGCAGTTTTCTGAACAGACCGAACCGCTTGCTTTCCTTCGCCAAGAGCTTCGCCAACACTCGTTCCTCCACCATGGCTGGTGTTGACCGTGGGCTCATCTGCGTGGGGGAGCTGCTCAATCTTGACGTCAGTGCGCGGTATCTGAACATCAAGCACCGGTGTTTCACCGGTACCAATTTTTCGTCCACCCTTGGTGATAAATTCTCCTTCTGGAGCAGGTTCATCTACACGGGAAATCGCTTCTCTATCTGGCCGAAGAGCTTCAGCCGCCTTCGATGCACCTTTCGCCAAAAGGTCGCGCCCGATTACGGAAAAGTCGGAGAGAAGTTTCCGGACTTCGGAGTTCGTTAGTATGAGCGAAAGAAGGGTGCGAAGATGTCGCACAGCTTTCAAAAAAAGCGGATGAGACACGAAAACTCGAACAAGGTGGATGTATGCGATTGCGCACCTGTGCGACTGTCTTCCTTCAACTTTCCGCGATCGACTTCGGGGGTTTCCTCGGTAACCGCTTTGGCGCTTTCCAAATCTATCTCACGGGTGTGCCATACGAAATTCTGAAAAAGCTCCTCGGCATTCTTCTTCAGGACGATGAGACGCGTAGTAGCGATTATACTGCGAAAATCTTGAATGAGCGTCTTTCCATCAGGAGATAACTTGTCCATGTCAACAGGCTCGGCATGTTCGAGGTACGTCAACACCTTCTCGATTTGGGCGTTATCAGGCAGGCGACCTTGTCTCAAAGCCTGAATGACACCAAATAACTTGATCTTGATACACTCTTATTAGCATTTCGAGCGAGGCTTTCTTGGTAGGTACTTACCTTCCTGTCGACATCGGCAGCCTGCTCGCCTTTGTCCGCTGGTACGGTGACGGAGCCCGTCTGGGGGTGCTCTGAGATATCTTGTGGTGCAGGGGGTAAAGACATTTGTGCGGGAAGGAGAAACGGGCGAGGGATGCAAGTACGGGTTGGTTTATATAGCACTCCTATCGGCGAGACAACGTCATAGGAATGAAGTTACTTGCCTTTTCAGGAGTACTGAGACCAGTCTGTGATGTCGGGCGCAGATACTAACCCTAACCCGACGACGGACACGTGACAAAAGATAGCGACGTTTCTACCCGCGTCCGTCTGTAGTCGACTGAATATATGTTTCTAGGAGGCCGTCGGATTTGGTTTCAAATTTCATACCAGTTAGACTTGGGTGGCTTCCGTTCTTGAAAGATTCCGACTATGCCTGACTCGTGTCGGCGTCATGTAAAGTGTGGTGCCGTGTTCATAATGGTCAAACCAGGGTACCAATAAACCCTAGGCGGCACCAAGTTTCACCATTTTCTTGACATGTCAGAAATACAAACGTGTCCTGTTTAATGCAACTTTTGTGAAGAAAGCGAGCGGCTATTCACTGTCACGAAACAGCTGGTGTCAGGTATGGACACGCACACGACAAACGCGGTCCAATCATGCAAATGCACGGCCCGAGTCGTTCCACCGAGACTAGTTGGTAGAGATGAAATATGCGGTTGGAGACGGATTCCAGTCCTGAATGATAGCATCGTTTCGCACGAAATGTGCATTTGATTCGCCACCCATGTCAGCGGTAATCGGATTCGGAATTCTGACATGTCTGGCCTCCGCTTCTGGAGGCATGCCTCGTGTTGGATCCAATCCGTGTAGCTAGCCACTAGCTCGCCTGCCAAGTGAGAATCGGATCCAATCGTGCATCACTGCCTCGTGCGACCAGGTTTAGCGCCAGTTGAGATGCTGTAGAGACAGGACGCTCGGCTGTCTCAGCAAGTCGAGACTCGCCGCAACAAACGGTGATCGCGATGAATCGATGCTGCCCTCGCCATTCTGACCGTATTCTGATCGGGTACATATGTAATATGGACGGCACTTGTCTAGTTCCCGTCGTCCTTGCGGAAATCTGGTCCACGAAAATATCCAGATCTAGGCGGTTTACCCGAGCTGTGCGAGTTGACTAGGATCTCCGGGGTCCGATATGGTGATTGAAAACGTTCGTCTTGCAGGTTTTGGATTGGGTCGCAAGTATCCGAGCGATTTTATAGTTCGACTTTGTAAAGGGCGTTGCCACGCTGAACAGGTCTGCGGTAAGTGTACCTTAATTCTGATGTTTCCTTTTCCAAGCTTGCATGCATATATTACATCGGACGGCGGGGATCAGCATGGTCCACGTCCCAGCGCTTTCCCTTTCTCCACTCCCCTTTGCTCTGCTACGCTATAGACTGCGCTAGTCATGTTCAATGATCCCGTCAGCTTCAACGGTGGCACTCGTGTCGAGGTGCTGAACCAAGCTTTCGACTCTTCCGCTTGTCGCATTGATACTCCCGATAGGTCATCACCGTCCTCGCCAACTGCGGAAGGGACACAGACAGAGCCAGACGGGCTCTAGTGACATGGATCCGACGTAAACAAGACAAAGGTCGTAGCACCGACCACATTTTGGTCAAACTACGGGGTATCGAATCAAAGGCTCGTCCCTATCCGATAGTGCGAACAAAAGTTCGTAGTTGACGTTCCCCAAGTTCATCAAGGACACTAGCCTCCACAGTGCTTTCCGTGATGCTAGAGCCGAAACATGTCTACCTAGGGCTCCCGATCTTCCACTCCCGCCTTCCATCAACAGAAAACCAAACGGACAGACCCACGAATCCGTACCTACACCACCTAGCAGTACTGGACGTGGCCCAATCTCTTTCTCAGTAGTTGAGCTTCCGGCGACCTCGACACAGCAGACCAGTTCGTCAATCTCCCCATTGCGCCTTTCGCAGGACTCCGCGCAAATGGCCGAATCCCTCCATGAGAAATCCAACACAACTCAGCGGATATCACTGCCTCAAAGTGTCTCACAAGTCTCACAGTCTCGTTCGCCACGAATCCAGATCCCTCGAAGCCGGTCACTACGACACCCCAGTTCCCCGATCACGTCTTCCCCCGAAGAGTCCGATCTTCATTCCAGCAGATATAGCTACACGTCTCAACTTGCGGGATCTTCTTCTCAATCCACTGGCATAACAACTCCAGTTTCAGCCAGTACTCCAGAATTTCCAATGTCACCAAGCCCCTCCCATGACCGAAATTTGGATCCTCGTAAACGTTTGTCTCATGGCCTGGTTTCCCCAACCCCTTCAACAAGGATAACAATCGCCCGTCCCCGGTCGCAGCGAAGTGTTCCCCACTCACCACCGAACTCTTCCTCAGACGAGTCAGATTTTTATCCTAGGAAATATCGTCCCATGTCTCAGCCAATAGGACTCACAATCGGACACATGTCACCAGGTCGCAGCCGAGTAACTCCACTTAGAACCACTCCTCCGGATGTACCCTTGCCACCCATCCCCTCTGATGACCAAGGATTAGAGTTGGAGACCAAGATGTCCAGAGAAAGATTATCCACTGAGCAACCACCAATACCTCTGCGATCACCTCTTTTGCACCTACTCACTCCGGTACGTCCGCTCCCGATCCAGCCCATCCCCAGTCCTGTTCCAGGATCGGACGAGTCGGAATCTCACGACACCATCGGGGAAGACACGTTACGGCAAAATTGGCATGACGCCGACGGAGATCTTCCGTCAGATATCGTTGTCCGGCAAGATAGCCCGGTATACGTGTTCCATCACGATCATGCTAGCCCAACTGGTATAGGCCCTCCCCCTCCGTATGCCGATCAATTTGGCACTCACTCTCCCCCTGGCGACGTCTCAACAATTGGCAACTCGCTCGTGAGAGCTTTGAATGAATGCGGGGGTTCCCACAAGGTTCAACTTGTGGTCTCCAAGTGCATCGAGTTTCATCATGGGTACGAGCCACCATATTGGCAATCCCGCCTTGAGGCTTGTGGGCTGGATGCAGCAGCCGCCAAGTATTTGGTAGACGAGATGAGCAAACAGGTAGACTGGACCGCGTCGTTCCGAAGATCGACTTGACATGAATGATTATAAATACCCGCAGTTCTTTTCTTTTCTGGGGCTCGTTTTTGGATAATTTGCCTGTTCATACAGATGTAGTCATAGTCTTTAGTGCATTCCTTGACTCCGGGTCCCCTAAGTTGTATATGTACTCCCTTTGCATAGTCTTTCCTTGTTATTTTTCTGGTTACTACTTGGTACTTATCCCTCTCGATACCATGGTTGTTTACCCAACTCAAAAATTCAAGAGAAGGTTTTGCGCCCGTTGACTTGTCGCCGCGATATCGACTCTCAGCCTGGCACTCTGGTACCCGGCGGTACTCTGTGAACATTTCCTAAACAGACTCCTTATATCACACGTTGCTACGTTCAATTGGAGCTCAAAGACTTTGCAAAACCGTCTTTTTCACACAGTACCATGCAACGCAAAGTTCAATCTGTCCAATTATGTCCTGCATGGCATCCGAGCTTTCTTGGATTCTTCTGTCCACTGGTCCATTTTTCTCCCTTTAATTCTCCCACACAGGTCCACCAACGGAGAAGGAGGAATTGATGTTGCCCTTGAAGCTTGAATGCCCAATACCGAACGTGCGAGCCCTATGATGAAGCCACAGGGGCGGACCCGAAGGAAGCCTACCAAGTCAAAGTATCCGCCTCCAGGCTCTCTGACCAACTTCCTTTTCAGGCTTTATCATACAACCAGTGCTGCACGCACGTGCGCGCGCCAAGTCTATAAATCTGGTTCCACGGCCCGTTGAGTCATCCCAATAGGCTTGGTGATTCCAATACCCCAGAACTGTCGAAAAACGACCCCTGCTCCGACCCTATTTCGAGCAGCGGCCCCTGGTGGACTAGCGCGTGGGTTCAAGGTGTGGAGCATATCTCGTTCGGCTGTAGCGGTTGCGGTAGCGACCCCCTATGTCATACGTGTTCATCCCAGGTCCCCCCCAGGTGTTCCATCCGCCGCGACAGAAGCAGGCGACACGAACAAGTCCAACCTAGTAAGCCTTGTTACTCATTGGCTGATGGCCAAATAGATATCGCTCTACGTGACAGCCAACGCCACCCAAACGGATGGGCAAACTCCTTTATTTTTTCCCATCTTGCCAGAAGGTACGTTCTGGCACGTCCCCTGGGACTCGAACGGACCCATTCAGATCCGGACCGAGCTATACCCGACCGCCATGTCCATTCATACTCTGCCCAAGATCCTTCCAAAAGACCATATAAATATTTACATATATATGTATATGGGGCACCACCCAGATGGATCTAGTCTCGTGTGATCTGTTCACGTTCATATCGCCATTCGGGCATCAAGTCCTTAATCACCCTCCCCCTTCCGCGCACCCGACATGACTTGAATTAGCGTTTTGGCGCCGCGAACCGCCGTGGTTGTCAACGATGGATCGATGACCCTACGCAGGTACCTAGCTGACGCTGTCCTCCCCACCAGATCAACTGGAGGTTCCTGGTCTCCATGTCAAGATCATCATCATCAATGAAAATTTGGGCCGTGCAGCCCTGAGCAGAATACCCGTCTATGGTATTGCGTGGTTCCTTGACGCGCGGCCCAGTTGCTCGCTGGGGAACCCCGATCCGCCACCCAAGTACCGACGCTCCCGCTAAGGCAAAGATGGATTCGTTTTGCCATCATTTCTCGCCTCCTCGACGCACGTCCTCCTTGCATATGCGCCAAGTCCAATCGAGTTTCAGACCGTGTTCCATGCGTGCCCTTCGTGGGATGGTGGCGGCAACGTTAAACATCGTATTACTGCATCATGACATCAACGACCCACGCACCACGCATCGCATTCGTGCGTACGGGACGGACGTGCGACTTCACGGTGTTGGGATCGTCGGTCCTGCGCGGGGGGTGAGAGAGGTGGCGATGTTAAAGGTACAACCCCATCTTGAACAACAGGGCTTTCGACGCCGTGCAACCACCCGCTGAGACAATTTGATGTTTTGCACTGTTAGTACTGGGATCTTTCTCACTAGGGCATCATCTTTCAAGCCCAATCTCGGTCGCTCCTCTAACAGGATGCACTTGCCATCTATCTCGTGCGAGCCTGCTCAAGGTTCCGACGGACAACGATGGTCGACCAATCGCTGTCGCTCCCCGGAATCACCGATCTTGCCACTCGACTTGACGCGTCCCGCAAAGGGTTGACAGCAAATACGTATCTCATGTATGCCATCATTCTCGCCTCGAGTTGACCCGCGTCCTCTACAGTATGCGCACGCGCTTTCCGTGGGATGATGGCGGCGGCAACGTATAACGTTGTGTACCGGGCATCATGGCATCAATGACCACGCACCACTCATCGTATTCGCACGTGTAGGTACGTACGCGTCCGACGTGATGAAGATCGTCGGTTTTACGGGGAAGGACAAGACGAGGGGGCGGGATGGTTGACAGTCACTGTTTAAAGAAAGGTACACCCTCATCAAACAAGGGCCTCGACGCCGTCATGCAACTCTACACTGTCAGTGCAGTCTGTGTGTGTGTGTGCAAAGTGGGGGATCGTTCTCACCTGGCCGATTTTTTCGACCCAATCTAGATCGCTACCCTGTATTGTAACGCCAGTCGAACAGGGGGATGCGCTTTCGTATTGCAAGAGCGTACGACGGTCGGCGGCGACCCATGCTTCCACATCAAGTAGACGAGTGTCATCGAGCGGACGGTTAGGCCCGCCCGAGCTGTCCGATCATCGATGCGGGTCTGGGTTATAAGAGAGAGAGAGTGTGTGTGTGTCGACTACTATGGTACGTACGGGCCGGACTTGCGACGTGATGGGGATCGTCGGTCTCGCGCGGAAGGAGGCGACAAACCATTAAAAAAGGGTACATGACTCGAACAAGGGCTTTCGACGCCGTACAAGCCCGAGTGGCGTGCGCCAGTGGGATCGTTCTCACTGGAACATCTTTTAACCCAATCTAGATCGCTACCCCATCCGTCGGACGGGGGTGTACTTTTATTTTATTTTATTTCGTGCGATCCGTGTCAATTGCCGCTCTTTGTCGAGGTCCCAACGGATGTGGTTTACTGCAACGAGATGGAGATAATATGACTGCATACGGGTCCTTTGTGATCCCTGCGAGGTTGCATCAGAAAGGGTCGCACCGGTCAATGATACGTCGATGGAAGACACGTGCGATGTAAAGTTGGATGAGAGTGGGAGCGTTTGCTACGCCAACGTGATAAAGATAGCAAGTCTATTGGGGGACTGGACGAGGCTAATTCCACTCAAAATGTAATTCCACATGATCCGAGACTAATTATTTAATATGCACTTATATGTGCTCCCGTCAAGCGATAACCATGAAAAAGGCGCACACACACACACGCGGTCGAGAGCTGGGGGAATGGCTGAGCCTAAACTTGGAGACATGTCCCTTTGCTAATCTTCGCAGTCGTCCAGTTTTCGTTTCTTTCCCTGTGGGTGGCCGGGGTCAGCTGGCGGTGGAAGAAGCGCGCCTGCGGGCGTGCTCTGAGCAGTAGGAGGGTCGTCATCGCCCGTCCTGTTATCAGCGGTATGCAGCCGTGCCGTGGAGCACCCCGTACTCGTGATTAGTGACGTTCTTCCACGTTCTCGTCCGCGACTACGATCACGCTCATTGCGAGGACCTCGAGGTCGGGCAACCCCGGAACGTGGAGCCCTACGCTCCTTATTCGTGGTCTCTGTTGCACCTGCCGACAAATTTGTCTGTGACTTCGAACTGTTTGTCTTGGTCAAGGTCGACTTAGGGACCGTTGAGACGGGTGAACCAGGGGATGGAAGTATAATCCTCAGGCGAGGTGGCGGATCAACGGTGGGGTTTGATCCTCTGGAGCCAGAAAGCTTTGGACTCTCTGCTGTAGAAGCAGCGGCTTCCGACTTCGAGCTAATACCTGGATGTGAGAGCGTAGTTCTGGATGAGATAGGCAAGATCGGAGGTAACCCGAGATTTGACGGACGTGTGGGTCGGTGCTTGGTGGTGGGCGACGGCGCGGCAACAGTACGCTGAGCAGAGGGCCACGTGGAACTCTTCTCTTGGCGTGCAGGAGCGAACGAACTCCTCGTAGTTTCTTCGTCTTTTTGCTGGAAAGAAAATTTCTCCTTGTTTCGTCTCCCGTTTGCATTCGCCCGCGCTTGCTCGGAAGCTGCTCGTGCGCGCTCCGTAAGCTTCACATGACGGCCAGAGTGTGTTACTACTGGCTCCGGTGTTACTACTGGTTCCGAGGTAGGTCGGACGTCTACAGCAGGGATCGGAAGAGCTTTGGCAATGCGTCAGTGTACAAATGCAGGTATGAAAGCTCTCCGCCCACGTTCTCTGATGTGTGAACTTGTTTCAACATAAAAAGGCAGATCCTGGCTCATCTTGAAGTCTAGTCAATCATGAGCGAAGTCGACCTTCTCCAAAATGATACTCAAAAACTGACCAAAGCCGAATGCGAAATCCTGAATGCCAAGGCTGCTTCTGCCGCAAAAATGCATGTTCTCAAGAGCAAACTCGACTAACCGATCGATCAGCTGGACTTGACCCTCGTAGAAATTGTTTATTACTATCGTCAGCAACTGGGAAGGATTGAAAACTCATTACTCGACAGCGATGAATTAAATCGAACATACGGCTGAAACGTCGCTGTCCAAAAATCGTGTACCATGTCGGGATCGAAAATAATCTTTCGCCCAGCGGTCAATATCCACAAAGTTCTCTATGAGCTGAGGACCGAGTTGTCGAGCGCGGTCAGTGCAGCCCTTTTGGTCGCGATTGACGAGCAGTTGGATTGCACCTAGAATAAATTTGGGTGGCTCATCTATCTATGGTACGTCGGACAAGGTGCGCAAGAGATTCATGGGAACGTACTGTGACCTCGAGCCTACGTCCCAACGGTAACGATGTCTGGCGATCCGCGTAATCTTGCAAAATGGGTCTGGTATGTATTACCCAGTCCTCAACGGTCCACAACGAGTGAGTTTGGATCAATCCCACCAACGAAGAACACGACTTACATTGTTAATGTCATTAAAGTGAGATTGAGGACTAGAAGGTTTGACACTCCGGCTAACAGGCGTAACGTCACCATCCGTTTGAGCTTTCCACTTTCCTTTCTGTGTCGCAGAATACCGTGGCACATCTCCCGAATTCCCCAAGTCTTCATCCGCCTCGCGAGGTACGCCTCTTTCTCCGTCAACTGAAGATCGAGAAGGAGAAACGTTGCTGACTCCCTGCAACAAAGCAGGGACGATCGTAGACGGAAGTTTCTGCGTATGGTTGTCTAGGTCGACAAGTTCGTGCCACGGAAATACGTCCTGGAGGGTGACGGAAGACGCGTTTTCGAACGAACGGTCATCGTGACACACGCCTAGTATCGTCGACTCAGAGCCTTCCGACGGTCGATGGGACGTATGTCTGGTGGCAGGCCGTGACAACGAAGGATTTCGATCCGGGGCAGGCCTGAATTGAGAAGGAGTGTCGCGCTTGTGGACGCTCGTCGATGCCTTGTTCGTGTTGGAATGCCGTCGATTCGCATGCTTTGCTCTGCACGCCGGCTGGCCAATATTGGGAGGAGGCGACATGGCGTGGCATCACAATGAGCGTTTGTGGAGTGAACTGATCTGGTCAGAAGTGGTATATGTATGTCAAAGAGTGGCTCCATCGTACTTGAAAGCACAAAGCTGCTGTGTCAGGGTGACCGGTGGTTGTATAGTTGCTTTGTTCGTGCAGAACCCGATTTGGAGGCTTTCATCACCAGATGCATTTCGTGGGGGCGAGTGATGTTCTACAGTCTAGACCCGGAGACAAGCTCGCTGGCCCATCTAGCGTTGTAAAAGGTTGTTAGTCAAGCTTCGAGAGTGAACGCAATGCAGTTCCCATGAAGTCCGACAAAAAACACCGACATATGCTACTTGGGTTTCCATTCTCAAACCCACACGACTGCTACTACTTACTATCTATCATCATTATGACGCTCCACCCTGCTCTTTGCCCGACTCATACTTCTTGACCTCCTCCGTGGCGGCATGCTGATCCTGCTTGAAAGCCTCGACCTCCGGACAATCGAGAAACTTGACGACGTTATCCGCCTGCCATTTCTTGAAGCTGAAACCGACCCCTTTGTGAGAGTACTCCTTGTCGTTGGCTT
>JBBPJN010000469.1:0-13878 GCA_038088755.1 Boletus aff. separans
GACGACGTCGTAGGTCTGTTTCATGCCCTTTGTAATCCGCGCAATGCCGCGCATGCACAGGACGAGGAGGTGCACGCCCCCTTCCTTGGCAAGCTCCCTGAGGAGGGAGCGCAGCGCATGCTGCGCCGCTCTGGGGGAGATGTTGCCAAACGAGCCCTCGCCGAGACCGGGGGTGTCCCAGAGCCGAAACGCGTGGGTGTGGGTGTCAGTTTCCCAGGGGTGCGCGCTGGCACGGGTGGTGACGCCGCAGACGTCGTTGGCGGTGGTCGCGCTGTCTGTGCCGACGACGAGGTTGATGAAGGAGCTTTTGCCGACGCCGGTTTCGCCTGCGACGACGACGTTGCGGGAGACGAGGTGTGAGGAGAGACTTTTGGGATAGGGTCAGTACTGAGTTTTTCCGTCTGCATTCACATGGAGGAGGGGCGATGGCCCATACCTAGGTTGGCTGTCTGGTTTGGCCATCAAGTTTGGATGCGGTGGTGTTTCTGAGAGGACGTGATGATACGACGGGCTTGGGCGCCGTCGAGCGAACGCGAGGACTGCAAAAGATGGCTGGAGAGGCAGTCATTGTGCAGGAAGGGGGGCTGGCAGGACGCTGCATGGCTTCCCCGCGCGCCGTCCTCGTTGGCCGCAAACGTGTCTGCGAATGGCAGGGAGAAGCTGAGATATGAAATCATGATTGCACACGACAAAAGCGAGGGTTCGTCGTGTCTTGTCGATGGCGAACATGGATCATTGAGAACGACCGGATCGTGTGCACCAGTGAATCGGGTCAGCAGTTCGCACCGCTCCCACCTCCACCATGGACACCCGCGAATGGATCGACGCCTCCACCATCCCCGGCAACGCCCCCCAATCCCTCAAACAATCCCTCGTCGACCTCGTGGGCGCCGAAGCCAAGCGCAACCGCGCTAGAGGCACCCGCGGCTTCGAGCCAGAGATCGCCTCGCGGGTCGCCTGGACCGAGATGTCGATCCTGCCCAAGGCGGAGGCGCCTGAGAGACACGAGGGACGCGTGGTCGGCGAGATCACCGTCCAACCAGGTGCGTTTTTGTTTTCTGCGTCTGCTCGGGGGTGCGGCCGACGGCCCCGGGTTGTCGACGCCTCATCGCTCGTTCTCATCTCACGCGGGGGGGGCGGGGGCGGATAGACATGTTGAACGGACGCGGCACGATCCACGGCGCGTGCTCTGCGCTGCTCATCGACAAGTAAGCATTGCACCTTGTGCATCCCCCCTCCCAGGCCTCGCCGATCCTTTTGCACACACAGCTGCTCCACGATGCCCATCGCCTTGCTCAACCTCGCCACCACAGGCCAAGCCGACTTCGGCGTCTCCCAGTCCCTCCACGTCCTCTACCATGCCCCCGCCGTGACGTTCGCTCTCCGTGTCTCTCTCGCGTAGGCACGCTCGGTCCTCGAGAGCGCTGACTCGATGCCTGTTTCTCTAGGAATGATAGGTTGCGGATCGTCAGCACCACCATCGCGCTTGGCAGTCGTGTCCTGTCTTCGCGCTGTGAAGTAGGCTCTCACCACGTCCTCGGCATTTCACCCCCTCGCTCACGCATCGTTGTCTGCAGATCTGGAACGTCACCCAACATCGACTGGTGGCGTCGGGTGTACATACCAAGATGATTGCATCCGCTCCGAACACGTCGAGCAAGCTTTGAATAGGATGCCTCTCCAATAAATCATATTTCCATCAAATATACTAAAATGTGAGTACAACTGCCGATGCTGTCGAAAAAAAGGAACGTTGGGTCTCGCAAGGAGATAACATGCAAAACAAGAAACCAAAGGAAAAAGTAGAAAGAGCAAACGAGCGCGATTCGAGTCGTAGACCAACGTGAATAAATCATGTCGCAAAACGGGAAAAGAAAAACGAGCGTAGGAGTCATCGACCTCAGGAATCTCAAAGCAAGCTATAACATAAATAGGCGGGCAGCGGACACTTAGTGACCGTCAGCTGGGCAACGTCCCTCCTACTATTCATCTCCATGAATTACCCGAGACGGGGAGAATGACGGGATGGCCTCCTTGTCCTAGACTTTTCACGATTTCTTTGCGTCTGTCTTGCCAGGATTTCATCGCTTTGAGAAGTTGCATCACCTTGTCCCGCTTGCCCTGTCGAACGTCGTTGATACTAACAGACCCCATCTTGACATCATTGTCGAGTAAGAAGTCGAATAATCGGAATAGGCCGTCGAGTTTGTCGTCGTTGGGTCCGGAAGGGAACGCCGAATCAGGAATCGGAGGCGTGGCACACTTGCCCATCATGTCTTCTGCGAGCCGAAGCAGCGCGAGACCACCAAAAAGCGGACCGGCGGGATCCGTCACCTGGAGCGATCTCGGCAGATGCAAATTTGCCCAGTCGACGAGGTTACTGTCGGAGCCGTACTGAACAAAAAAAAAACGTCGTCAGCGCTTGCACTCCCCAAAGTCGAAAGGAAGGCATACATCGAACGAGCTCTGCGCGGACGTATTCACCCGACGCGTTTCTCTCGACGGCCGCGGCGGTGCATTCCTTGCAGTCGTCGTACCGCTGCCGTGTCCGTTATCGTTCACTTCCGCGGACCGGTTTGCGAAAAAGGACTCGAGCCTCGGGCGCTCGCTGTCCTGTCCGTCGTCGATGCGTGTCGCATTATCCGATGATGGCAGCCCCATCAGAATCCGCGCATCGCGCGTCGAGAGTTGGTTGGGGTTCTCGCGCCGTAGCGCCTTTTGGGTCGCGGCCCGGGCACTGGGCGAGGGCGGTCTTGGAGCGGGGTTCATCGCTTGTGCGACCGTGAGCGGTATTGTAGGAATGTTGACCGAAGACACCACGGGTTCTACGTATGCACGTGAGCATCGCGTGGGGCGAGCAAACAAGGGTACCCACTCGAGTAATCTCTGCCGATGGTGGCCTTCATGATGGCCTTCATCCACTCTCGCACAACGGCTTGTTCGTCGGAGCTGAAAAAGTGCGTCTTGTCCGTCTCATGGACGATCCGGAATCCATAACGGCCAGGATCAATGTTCTCGTCCGCGACGACCTTGTACCCCACGATATTGACATACCCCTTGATCTTGGTTTCCTGCACCCTCAAAAAGTGAGCGACTCAACTGCATCTGCAAATCGAGACTCACCGCTTTGCTGTTGCTCCGCAAAATGTATAAATGCGGTCCCTTGATAATAAAGTACCGGAGCTTCCAGGAGTTATAGTGGTCCCCCTTTTTACGCATCCATCCCTGGTGATCAGGCTGCCCAATCTGCTCGATGATGCTTTTCCCAGGCTTGAGCGCATTCGGCCCGCGCGATCCCGCTTGAGGTGTCCCCGCCTGCTTGCGCGACGGATCGTCCTTGGATTCCGTAGGCCTCACTATCGGCGTCTCCTCCTCCTTCTCCGGGTCCTTGGTCTTGTCGAACGACTTGCGCCTCTCCAATACTCTCTTCTTGGCATCACCACCCTCGCTGCTGGATCGAACGCCGTTCCTGAGACTGCCGACCGTGGAACCATCGGACGTTGTAGGCCGCCCAGACACTTTCCTGCTGCTATACAACCTCGAAAGACCCAGCGACGGCATCTTCTCCGTCGGGCTGCTCTCCTCCAACAACGTCCTATACATGGCCCAGTTCATTCATCCTCCCGCGTAAGGAAAAGAAAAAACCACTCACGACGTCACCCTAGGAGCTGGCTTCCGCGATCGACCGATCGACGTCGTAAATGTCCCACCAAACAAACTGTGCCGCTCCGTGCCACCCTTGCCCGCGTCGGCGGTGCGTTTGACGCGCGAGTGCTTCGCCGCGGCGTTGTCATCTTCCTCAGATTCGCGTCGCTTGAGGCGAGGCGAGGCGGCTACTGCCAGTGGGGACGACGAGCGCATGGATATGGCCGGGGTCTCGGATCGTTCCTTGTCCTTGCTTGATGAATCCGATGCGAGACCAAAGAGACGTCGGCGTTGTTTGGAAGAAACGGGCGGAGTCTCACCCTAGACGAATCCGCTATCAGCGACCCTCGACGCGCGCCACGCGCTGCACGCTATGCTTACCTCGCTCTGTGCACCCCGATCCTCATCGGCAGTCTCGCCTGGCTTTCCGTCTTGGGCAGCAAGCGCAGTCTCACTCGGAGACGAGGATAATCGCGACTCTGGCAACGCTCGAAGACCGAGGCCCGCAACGCCGGCTTGTCCTGCTTTCTCGGTTCCGGCAAATACGCTGGCACCCTCGGCCGAGCCACCGCCGTTCACGCTTGCGCCTGCACTCGAGAGGCTCGACACGCGCTTCGTGATGAGTGGACTCGTAAACGTGTCCGCTTTCGGGCTCTCGAGGCTTCCAGGGCCGGTCAGCGTGGTCGAGTGCGCCCCGTTAAGCGTCGATCCCATGCTCGTGAACATGGGGCTATTCAACGAGTGTTGCGTCGACCCGCTTGGTGAATGGGGGTACGTAAAAGATTGAGAGACGGATTGCGCATGCTGGGGTTGGTGGTCGTTGAGGATGATGTCAGCTGGGCGACGGAGCTCAGCGATGGCGTTGGCGATGCGCATGCGTTTACCAAAGGCGAGAATGCCAATTTCTGCCTTGAGGAGGTTGATATCGAGCTCGAGAAGGACGTCACCCGTGATTTCTTGCTCTGTAAGAAGACGACGTGAGGCAAAAGTGGGATAGGACGGGAATCAGACTGACCGATAAATTTGTCATAGACGTCGGACCCGAATCCTTTCAACTTTAACCACTCGACGACTTCGTCAACGGTCCATTCTGAAGGTGTAGACTTCTTGGGCACTTCGGCTTCCGGGGCCGCCGTAATGGAGCTTCTTCCAGCGGACGACACACTATTCTGCAGGGATGCTTGACGAGAGTGTTGGCGACCACCAGAGGCCGTGAGAGCAGGTGACGGGAGAGCAGGGGGGATATCACGAGTAACACTGGAAGTGGGAGTGCCTCGTGGCCTTGACTCGGGGAGGGTAGACGATGTAATCATATGTACACCCATAGGTGCGATGGGGATAGGTGCAGCGATACTGATGGCATCAGGGGACGTCGTCGCTGATTGCAACCTGGGGGAACGTCGGTCGTTGGGGATTTGGGAACGCGTAGACCTCGGCGGAGAACTGGTGTGCGCGAATGAAATCCGATTCGGCCGCGCGGTGTGTTCCACAAACTCTTCTTCTGGAGAGGATGGTCCATCCTTGGGAAGAATGACAGACGAGGTCTCGTTGGAGTTCTTCCGTCTCCTGTCCCTTGCAACCGAAATTCGATGTGCTTCCTCCTCCTCCTCTTCCTCAGGAATATGTGGATGGTCGCGTGTAAAGTGCATGTGCTGCAGGTGTTCAAACACAGCATCGTCTTCTTCAGCTTCGCTCTCGTCACTCACCTCCACGTCGATTGGGGGTGCCCTCATGCGTTGCCGTAACTCTTGAGCTTCTCGGGCTTCTGCCGCAGCCTGTGCTTCTACAACCTTGCGAGCTTGCTCGGCAAGCTTGTCGCGGGCGCTGCGATGCCAGCCCTCCCCGATCTCACCATCCGTCTCCGTGCCGTCTGTCTCCCTGTCCGTATCTCCGTCTCGGGTGCTCGAAAAACTGAAGCTCTGCGCACCATCTCGATCGCTTCTTCCGAGCTGCTCAATGGCTTTTTGGACGTCGGTCATAGTCGCCTTCATAACTTCGGTGCCAGCACGGTCTGGCTCCCCGATGGCGATGCCAATCTTGGACGCTGTGTCGCCATCTTTCAAGGACGTCGATTCGTGTTCGTTTCCGAGAGGGCTGAAAGAGTCGGGTGGTGTGGTAATGGGGTCGGTCGAGGAGGCCGAAGAGGAGGTAGAGACTACGCCTGGCGGCGGTGCAGATGTCGTATAGCTTTGAGGGAAGAGACCGATTTTGCCTGCGATGTTACGCCCCTTGAAACGAAAGACGGGTAAGCAAAGAATGAACGGCGACATGGTCGAACGACAACGTGGATGGGGGGCATGAACGCAGCAGGGGGCAGGCGGTCGACGTGGCATTGGGGAGACACACTGCAGGCCACGCGTCCGCCGGACACACATGTGTGGGGTGTGTTTGGGAAATGAAACAGGGGGGTGTGCTTACCTGCCACCATCCGTCGTTGTACTGGTCGTCTTTCTCGATGACCTCGATGGCTTGACCGGCTTCAAATGCTATTTCGTCCTCGTGTTCGGGCACAAAGTTGTGCAGGGCATAGACATACTCGGGCATCGTGGAGGGGGGTGTTAGAATGCAACAAGGTTAGCCGAGGGGCTAGAGAAGCGTTAAGGGAAGGGAGGTGGGGGACCGAGTGAACTTTCAAGGAGCTGTGATTGAGAGATACCCACACAAGATTATCAGGGAAATGAGGCAGCTAGAAATGCGTTGGTGGGATTTTTTGCGCTGCGGAAGATTCTCAGCCGGCAACGTGGACTGGTCGTCGACGTCGGCGTTCAGCAAGAACGAGCCCAGCGGCGATGCTCAGGGCTCAACCGAGTTAGCAAATCAGCTTATTACGGCCGTCCGCTAGCTTATCATCATGACTACCCGACGCCTGAGTACGGTTGATAAAACTCGCCATGCAGCACGACTGATCGCTTCCCCGTCTTAGCCTTCGTGACCGGAAATGAAAACAAACTGATGGAAACCAAGTACATCCTCTCGCAAGGCATCCCGATCGAAATTGATTCGCAGGATCTCGATAGCAAGTTGGCCTTCTCGTAGCGTCGTACAGCACAGAAATTGACGTTTGCCGTCCTCTGCAAGTTCCAGAGTTACAGGGCACCACCCAAGAAGTAGCGAGGGCCAAATGCCGACGGGCTGCTGAGCTGGCAAGGGCGACACTTTTTCACCAAACCCGTACTGATTGTAATATTAGCTCGGACGTGCGTGCATCACGGAGGACACAGCGCTGTGCTACGAAGCACTGGGTGGTCTTCCAGGACCGTACATCAAGCATTTCATGAAGACCATCGGACATGAAGGTTCGTTCCGCAAGTCCCGATAGGCTTGCTCTGATGTGGTGTTGCGCTGACTTGATAAGGTTTGAACAACCTTCTCGTCGGGTTCCCCACCAAGGATGCCTATGCGCTGTGCACGTTTGCATATAGCGCCGGCCCAGGCTCGGAGCCCATCCTGTTCGAGGGCCGAACGGATGGTACGATCGTACCTGCGCGGGGTCCAGCTACGTTCGGCTGG
The DNA here is from genome assembly GCA_038088755.1 of Boletus aff. separans. NCBI lineage: Eukaryota > Fungi > Basidiomycota > Agaricomycetes > Boletales > Boletaceae > Boletus > Boletus aff. separans. The sequence goes on from JBBPJN010000469.1 coordinate 7,156, forward strand.
GACCCGTTGTTTCAGCCAAAAGGCTTTGACAAGACGTGCGTCTCGTCCACCGCTTCATTCTTGGTGCACGTTAATCACGCCGCAAAGGTATGCGGAAATGAGCAAGGAGGAAAAGAACACCATCTCCCACAGATACCGTGCTCTAGATAAACTGAGGACGTATCTTGCCTCCCTGGCTGCATAAGTACCGTAGTCGTAGATCGGCAAGTAGTTGGGTGGCCGGATTCCGATATCCGATCGCCAGTTTTCTGCGCGGCTATCTCGTGCTGCTGGGATACATCACAAACCATGTCAATTCCATTTACACCGAGGAAAAAGCCTCGAATACACTTTGATCCAGACGATGGACCGAAGAAATCAAAGCCCACAAATTCCCTCCAGAAACAGCGCGAGCAACTTCCGATAGCCAAGGGTAACCTTCAAAAAACCCCACCCACTCCCCCGATGCTCATGTGATTCTCCAGGTAAGGACGCTCTCGTTCGCCAGATCCGCGACAACGATGTCACCATTCTTCTCGGTGAGACTGGATCCGGAAAGACTACCCGTACGTGTTCATGCGCGTTGGTTGCGCCCAGTAATACAGTCTCACCAGACCCCTGAAGCACAGAGGTCCCTCAATACATACTTGAGGCTGGACTCGCGGGGGACGGTATGATCGCCGTAACACAACCACGTCGTGTTGCAGCGACTTCCCTCGCAGCGCGCGTCGCTGCTGAGCAGAATGTCACCGTTGGGGGCCTGGTGGGCTACTCTGTGCGATTCGACGACGCTTGCCAAGCCCAGACGAAAATCAAATATGTCAGCGATGGTATGCTCGTGCGCGAGCTGCTCTCAGATCCTATATTGTCCCGCTATAGCGTCATCATACTCGACGAGGCGCATGAACGCACCCTTCGTACAGATTTCTTGATCGCAAATCTCAAGACCATACAGGCAAAGAGAAACCAAGTCGACGACATGAAGGGAAAGAAAAAGCACTCCCCCTCTGGGTCAAAACCCCTTAAAATCATTGTCATGAGCGCTACCCTTGACGCCGAAAAGTTTGGCCGATTCTATAACAAGTTCGCCCCTTCTTTCTGATTTCCTCCGGCCTGCTTACGAGTAGTTAGCGCTCCAATTTTGTACGTCAAGGGTCGTCAACACCCTGTGCAAATATTCCATACCGTTGTTGGTCAAACGGACTATATCGACTCTTCACTCCGGACATTCTTTCAGATACATATTGACAAACCCCCAGGGGATGTTCTCATATTTCTCCCAGGTTTGTGTCGTTTAATAGGATATCAATATCCCTCTTCCCAACCTGTGGCCACTTACATCATACTCATCAGGCCAAGAGGACATCGAGAATCTAGAAAATTCTATAAAAATGTATGCACAACGGCTTCCACTAGAGCGCATGCAGGTGGGTTCCTCCACCCTGCACCTATTTGTCACTCGGCTCAAGTGCCAACTTAGGTGACAATATGTCCGATGTACGCATCATTACCGCCTTCCCAACAAGCACGAATATTTGCATCGACCCCACCGCACGCAAGAAAGTGTATATTGGCAACGAATATCGCTGAAACGTCTATAACGATTCCTGGGGTCAAGTATGTGATTGACACCGGAAAATGTAAGGAAAAGAGGTATATGACAAAAGACAACGGTTGTGGTGAGAGCTTTCTTTTTAGGTATTGCTTGATCGTTCATCCGACATTTAGGAATTGATACTTTATTGACCCGCGACATCACAAAATCCTCTGCCATGCAGCGCGCTGGTCGTGCGGGACGCGAGGTACATACTACCAACTGTATTCTCATAGCATTGTAATTGACTAATGACAGGGCCCCGGATTCTGCTTCCGCCTGTATACCGAGGAAGCATTCAACAAAATGGCTACCTCTGCTGAGCCGGAGATACGTCGCTGTAGTTTAACGCAGAGCGTGTTACAACTAAAATGTCTCGGCCAAGACTTGGAGGAGGTGGAATTTATGGATCCACCAGACGTCCTTTCCGGTGTGTGCTAGTTCCGACGTTGTCAACTTCTTCCTGATAAGTGACGCACAGTGATCTCGGCCCTAAAATCACTCTGGTTGTTGGGTGCATTGGACAATTCCAAGACTCTGACAACCCTTGGCAGGCAGATGGCCACCTTCCCTATTGAGCCTTATCTCGCTCGTATTATCCTCGCATCGAAATCGCACGGGTGTACTTTTGAAGTAATCGACATCGTCTCGTTGCTATCCTCCTCGTCCAAACTTTTTCTTGATATTTCCGACCAGCGAGACGCCATCACAGATGTTCGGCGCAAATTCCGTCACCCAAGCGGTGACCACCTTACGCTGCTTAATGCCTTTCGGTCCTACCAAGAAATTGCAGCCAGCGAAAGTAAAAGCGAACGCAAGGAGTGGTGTCGGAAGCATTACTTGAACGAACGGACATTTACGGAGGCGCTCAAAATTAGGGATCAGCTGAGGGTAATATGTCAGAGGGTGGAACTCGACTGGAGAGCAACAAGGAGTGATATGGAAGAGCCCGTGTTGAGGTGTTTTACTGCTGGGCTGATGCACCAGAGCGCGATATTACAGCCGGGCGGGTCGTACAAACAACTTATGGGACAGCTTGTCGTTAAAATTCACCCAGCGTCGACGCTGTGCGACAAAAAGGTGCCAGCAATTATATTCGACGAGCTGGTATGTCGAGTGTTTCCATCTTCCTCTGTCCTGTGCTTATGTGTCGCGTAGGTATTCACGGGTCAGAACTATGCACGAGGTGTCTCCTCCGTGCCGCGGGGTTTCCTCAGCGGTATTACACCGCCAACAACCAACGGGCCGATTACGAGTAGATGATAGTGCGATTTGGATACCACCCTGTTCATCTAATCTAATCTGTATCCAGTCGATGTCATCCACGGCAGCTTAATTTGAGAACTGCAGCCGACCGTGTCCCCATATGGAGTCAAAAGTTGATGCAATTTCCCCATGACGAGTCTCCCGTAATCTGCCACCGCACTACGCCCACCCGCCCTTTATCGCTCGTCCAGCAACCGTCAGGCAACGTAAGGGGATGAGCAAGATGGACGAAGACGAAATATCGGAGGAACTAGTTTGCCGCATTCCTGGGAACGCACCCCTCGACGTCAAAGGTACGTCTTACGATACGCGGTCGCTCTGGCCAACGTCTATCATGATGGGGCCTCGTGCTTGGTGACTGCGAGACTCACACGCGTCTTCCATTCGCGTCTTGTCGTTGTGCAGCACTCGTCAGGCGCTGCCTGCACCAGATCACGTGCCACGGCTTTGGAATGCGGTCGATCCAACATCTAGACCTCGTCGAGGTGTCCGTCGTACCCAACGTCGATGAACCGGCGAAACACAAGGCGAAGGTGGTGTTGGAGATGACGGTCACTCAAGGTGTGGACGAGCGCCCCATCTGATTGACTGTGCGCTCACGCGGTACTTTATCGACATTTTTCTATTCTTCCATCGCTGTTCGGTACAACGAAGACATGACGAATGGGGCGGGAAAGATGCATGGCGCGTGTATCGTGCATCTCGTAGACATGTAGGTCTGCCCGTGTTCCGTTTTTGCGTTTTGCAGCTGATGATGGGAGTGTTTCTTGCAGATGTACGACGCTCCCGATCACTGCCATGTCGTTTGCAAACGGAGGGGCGGGTTCGGCGGGGGTATCGCAGAGCATAAACGTCATCTACCACGCGCCGGCAAGCCTGCGCGTCTTTTTTTTTTTTTTGTGGGCGACTGCATGTCCAATTCTAACGCGCTGCGTGACGACAGGGGCGATAAACTCAAGTTGATCAATACGAGTACGGCGATCGGCGCACGGACATGGAGTGCACGTATGGAGGTGCGTCTCCGAAGCGTACCCGCGCAGCTTTTGAAAGGGATGTTGACGGGCCGTGTAGATATGGGACGTGACGCATCGTCGGCTCGTTGCGTCTGCAACGCAGGTCAAGATGGAAGCGTCGTCGTCGTCGTCTCCCAAACTATGACCTATCCGCTGGGAGGATGTTGACGATGACGTTGGAGCGGAATGGGGGCGAGTGTTGTGGCCAGGGCGTAATGATCGATGACACGAATGATGTCTGCGACCAGGGCCTGCGATGGCTACCGTCAGGATTCAGGCAGATCCGATAGTTGGATTACCCCACAAGTTGCAAAAGTCGATGCTTCGTTGATAGTGTTACCATTGAGCGTAAGCGGGCCCGACGGAGCTTGGATCACCACAGGGCTCCTAAAGAATTGATAGCAGCATTACTTTCTACCATGGCGCACAACGAGGCGCCGGGTACGCCGACCCTGTTGGTCTACCTCTCACGAAAGAGCGGTGGTGCAATCCCACTGAATTGCTAAGTTTCCTCTTTTGTGTTCCTCCTTGCGCCTCTTGACGTCGGTACTTCTCATGGATGGCGCTTCACACCGGATGGCACAAGCCAAGGTGAGGTGTCTCTGGGCGACAAATGCAGAGATAGCAAGATGTACTTCACACATTTCATCAAAGTTCACGAGCATGCAATCGTCGAGCTCGATTTCCTTGTGCCACATTTGATGGTACGCGGCGCAGCAGACTTGTGCGCGATCAGCCGAGTTTTGACGGCATCATTCCCTTCTTGCTGAAAGGCGACGAAATCAAACCAGACAATATCGGTGTCATCATGTTTCGAGTCGAGAACGATGCCGAATATACAGACAGCCCGAAACCAGATCTTGTCGGATGGATGGATCCTAATGGCCCTGGTATCGTTCATCCCTCTGCTGACGTTCCCGTCATCCGATTCTTCTTTGCTCTTGCTGCAAATACGCCCACACTTCAGCGCGTCGAACATGGCACTTTGCACACATTCCCTAAAGAGTTACAGCACGTACGACTTTTGGGTCTCGAGACTCTCTTCCAGGATCTTGCGTCCGGTCATGGACACGGAGAGTGCTTGGGAGAGCGTTTTGCGCACATCGAATGGCTTGCAAGGGATCTACTCTGACCCCAATGAGCTCAGCAGAAGGCTTCTCGGGTCCATGAACCCTGGGGTGTCAACTGACGCAGAGTTTTGGGAGAGTTGGTGCAAAGAGGTTCCTTGCTATGTTTCTAGTTCCACGTGTCTTTCTGGCAGTATCAGCATGAGCATGGTGGTTCGATCTACAGTAGTAAGTGCGTCAAACAGTATGCTCCACCTCCCTGGTCGGTTCAAGCCGCTTGTAGGTGCTACCTCGGCCTCGGCCGCGTCGCCAGCCCCCGCGTTGCAACTGTACGATGATTTCAATCATGCTTGCGAATCTCACTTTCCACGCGAGTAACCAATCGGACGAGCTCAAGGCCCAGTGGCCTGGACTCGTCTTGCTGCAGCTAAACCGTGGGCAACGAACACGGTAGAGTTGATACTACCACTCTTGGCCCCACTGGCAAGGGACGCTGTTGTCCGAGTTGGCAAAGTGGACAATGAGCTGGACACTCTGGAGATAAGACGAGGGATACAGTGGGGGTCTACGGGGATGAGAGAGCAATTCAAAGGCACTAAAGTGTCGTGGGCGTCGTCGCTCGTACCTTGTACTGGTATGAGGTATTTGTTGAGGCTCACGGGCCGCTCCGAAGAATATCACGGGAACGTGTTGGCACGAACCATGTCGGTTGTCTTGGGCGACCACATGCGCAGGTCAGTACACGTCTCTCTTCTGATCAGCAGCGCGCAGGACGACATCAAGCACGCTCGACAGCTGCGGTATCGTGCTCGTGCCGTGTTTCCACCAGCAAACCCCCTGGGGGCGATTCGTCGCTTCCAGCGAGCGTTTCGGTGCTGGTAACCGCTCGCAGTGCGATACCGACTCAAGCAGCTGGATGACGGTTGTAATTTGCAATCGGAGCGCTGTTCTCTCCTTCGATCTTTTGGCATGGTGCTCACAGACTCTGCGCAGGGAACGTTGTGCCAGGGTGGTTGTCGACGTGAAGAGTTCTCTTGTGTAGACTGAGCGACGTGGTAAACCTCCAGCGACGTGGTAGTTAGCTTAGGGAGTGTAACAAGGTTGAATGTTTGTGTCCAACTTGACTGGGACCGATGACAACTCCGTTTGCGTTCCTTCCACGCGCTGTCTCCAAGTACACCACAGAATGGCAAGGCATATCCAGACCTCTACCGTCCCCGTCTCCACCGCCCGACACCACCTCCGACGGACTCGACGACGACCACGACGACGAGCTCAAGGGCAAAGAAAGAGCCATCGAACCAGTCCACTCCAAGCAGTCCACCATCACGCAGGACATCGCTGCCCTCATCTCGCTCGCCCTCTCCGACTACAACATCTGGCTCGACTCTGACCTCCGCTGGAAGCTCGAGGCGTGTTTGCAAGACGACGTCTCCCCCAACGAGGCTGGATGTACGTCTTTCCACCTTCCTCGCGCTCGTCAGAGCGTTGACCTCTGCACGCGACCACAGTCGTGCCCATCAACTACCTCCTCCGCCGAGTCCCGTTTCGGGGTGCACTCCCACTTGCGGATGGCCAGCCCGAACCGTCCGAAGCCGAGGTCGTGAAAGCCCTCCGCGTGCACGCGAGACATACCCTCGAGGTACGCATGCGTCTCCCGTCATCGTCCTCCTCTGCGTCTGCACCGGTGTCCTCCGTCTGGTACGGTACCGGAAAAACCTCCCGGAAAAAAGACGTCGGTGGATACGAAGTACGCCGGAAAGACTGGACGACGCAGCGAAATCGCGCGTCGCGTGGGTCGACG
>JBBPJN010000470.1:0-13866 GCA_038088755.1 Boletus aff. separans
AGTCACATGCAGGTCACGTGATGATGAAAAGTAGAAGTTGAAGTAAGGGTTAAAATGAGTGTAGCGAAAGTGGAAATAGGTACGCTTTAGTGGAGTCTGTGACACCATGGACCTCAATTCACATCAGACTTTACCACAGAGTTATGCTCCCTATTGGGCATTACGCAAAAGATTTCAACCACCTATCACCTGCAAATGGATGGCCAAACCGAGCAGGTCAACCAGGAGCTAGAGAAATACTTATGTATTTATGTAATGAAAAAACAAGACTCCTGGGTGGAATGGATCAAGATCGTGCAATTTTATCACAACTCCTCCCTCTCCTCTGCTACCGGCACCTCCCCATTTGCTGTCATACACAATTATGTGCCCCGTCTGGGCTTTGAGGGGAATGCTAAGACCCTAGCAGGGGAATTTGGACAGGAGTGCACGAAGGCCCATTTAGAAGTAGAGCAGGCTCTCATATGAATGTGAGAAAAGATGAAAGAGAGTGCCGACAAAAGAAGGTCAGATGCTCCGGAATACGCCATCAGAGATAAAGTGTGGTTATCCACCGAAAATCTTAAATTACCTTATACTGCCAAGAAGCTCACACAAAAATGGATCAGACCTTACGAGATCATTAAGGTCCTTCCAAACATGGTCAAACTTCATTTACCAAAAACCATGAACATTCATCCCATGGTTAACATTTCCCAGGTAAAATCGTATCAAGAACCACTATCTAATCAACCAGTTCTCCGCCCAGATGCCATTAAAGTTAACGAAGAAGGTTATGAAGAATACGAGGTGGATTACATAGTTACCTCACAAATGAAGAATAAGCAACTCAAGTACCTCGTCCATTGGAAAGGCTGGGATGAAATGGACCATACTTGGGAACCGGCGGAGCACTTAACTAATGCTCAGGACGCTATCACTTCTTTTCATTCATCTAATCCATCCGCCTCACGTAAATTAAGGGGCATCTCCATGGACTTTTTCCACTCTCTTTTCTCAGATAGAGGTGACAATATTATCCCACATTTTAAAGCGACTCGTCTGGAATACGAGTCTTAGAGGGGGGGTAGTGTTACGGACACACCACTAAAGCATACTCTTTTTACACTTTAACTACCTTACACTCCTTCCGGACTTTAACTTCTGCTTTCAATCGTCATGTGACTTGCACATGACTGTGGGAACAACACGTGATAGGACTAGACCCTGGACACGGGCTCACATTATTTTCCTTATCTATTTTCCATGGTAATCTCTGTATACTTATATTCCCACCTTCATTTCCATCATATATCTTCTCTTCTTTTTAATCGCCATCTACTTTACTCTCACGCTGTCATCCTAATATGCACTTTTATTCCCTTCTTATCTTATGGTACCTTGGTCTGTGCGCAGACATCTGTAATATAAAAAGATGGTGTAATCGGCTGAAGTCCTCAGTCGATTCCACTTGCTACTTACACTCAATCGAGGGGTAGTTAAGCATAAGGCTTGCCTTATCTTCATTGATCCAGCCAGTGGAAGTGTAACCGCTGAAAAGCAGTTTACCAAGTGAGATAGTCAGGGCCAAAGTACTGGGTGGGATGCCCTTGCTTTGAGTTCCTAACACAACTTCTCCTACTCTCTTATCACCATTCTCTACCATCACTGAACCAAGCTGGGGAAATCCCACCTCACACTCTGAACCAGTCCTCACCTGGTCATCAGAACCTTATATCATGCCCATATCATACTCTATGCTGAACTCTCACCCTATCCAATCTGTTGACCTTCTGCTTTATACCTATAATATCAGATCTGGAAACCCCTCTCCTCAGTATATTTGCATCCTGGAACATTACCTACTTAACTCTTATCTTGCTACTTCCCTTGAGGCCCACATAAACATGGATTTAGCATCTCTTATTCTTTATAGGATATACCACTAGACTCAGCAACTGTTACTGATCACCAATGATTTCACCTCATTTTCCAATGCCCTCATGGACTGGCAGTGGATTGCCTCTGTCCAGACCAATGTTCTCTATAACCTTAATCAAGTTATATACTAGCTCTACTTTAAAGAATTTGTCTAGAACATTGATTACTATATCTATGAACTTGCCTTCACTCAGATTGCATCCTCTAAAACATTTCCTCTCAATAAAGAATCTATATTAAACTCTCAGACTACATCAGAACCAATCTCCTCTACTTTCTCTGCATCATCATCTGCCCTCTTCCATAAGAAGATCCATATTCTTGATTAGACTGAATAAATTTTCATTGCCCAGGTCATCCCCTACTATGGTGCACTCTTATACATCTCTCTCCTTTTCTTTAATTCATGCTACAATAATATCTACTATCAACATCACCACCCTAGGCACATTCATCCAAACTGTCCATTCTACCAATATCCTTGTTAAGAACACCACTAAAGCACACATACTCTTTAACTACATTCATTTTGGACTTCAACCAATATCTTTCGGTCATCACGTGACCTTACATGTGACCATGGGAACAACACGTGACTAGGTCTAGACCCCAAACATGTGCCCACCTTAACTCCCTTATCTATTTCCACGTTAATCTCCGCTCGCTTCTATTCACACATTCATTACCGTCTATGCTTCTCTTCTTTATGATCCCCGATCAAACTTCTTATTTAATCTCCGTTATCATATCACCATATATAGTTACATGTACTCCCACCTTATCATTATGGTACCTTGGTCTATGCACAGACTCTTGTAATATAAAAGGCTGGTGGTTTGAGCTGAGGTCCCTTAGTCGAATCCACTTGTCACTTATGCTCATATGAGGGGTGATTAAGGATAAGGCTCATCTGTTCACTGCTTGGTAGACTGGTTCAATCCGGCCCGTGGATGCAGACTGGTGCTTCGTGAGCACGTTAAAGCAAAGGGAGAAAACAAGTGCGAAGCATCAGTGTTCAGTGTATAGCTGACCCATAACAATCCTATTGCTGGTTGCCAACAATGATCTTTCAGCCACTCCTAGGCAAACTGTCCCTTTATCACCTGATGTCTCACCCTTGCAGATTATATAATTGCCAGTCCTGTTCATTCATATATTTTCTTGGCAAATTGCATTTCAAACATCTCTAGCATGTCTCATCCCTTTACATTCTTTACCAATAGACATTCCCATTTTCCTTCCTTCTCTGGTTCTTTCCATTGATCTTTCTGCAGGTTTACTTGTTTTTTCCACTTTTTTAGTTTTTATCACCCTCTTCCAGTCCTTTCACCTCATTGTCATATACCTTTTCCTCTTCCTGATGACTCTACTAATGAAGTTGGGTACAGTAATATTACTGGTTCCCCAGGCCCTTCTGCCATGCTTTCCTTTTATTGACCTGCTCTTCAATGGTGTCTTGAGTCTAACATGGAGGCAATGTTACAATTTATTTTTTTTTCTTCACTTATACCACTAATCACAAGTTTAACCTTTGCTTGGACCTCATTTTCTTTTCCTTATTGCTGACTTATTCCATCCATGTCATCCTTATTTCTTATTACTTGCTTTATCAGCAACTTCTTCTATTATGTTTTATACAGTTCTATGCCTGTTTTAAATCAGACCTGCTCTATACTCTCTCTCTACTTATATAAGCATGTAGGTACTATCTCATGTTCACTAGCTTAGATCTCCTTGGACCTTAGAACATACCTTGTCCTCCCTTGACCAAGTCTAAGTCTCATCATCAACACTTGACCAATATTCTTAAAATCTTTAAACTCTTGACTCCCTTGTCATTGGCATTTGACCAACATCCTCAGATCCTTGAACCTTTCACTCTGCAGACTTTATGCTACTATAAAGTGCACACTTACTCTGAACCCCTAAAATCACTGTTGAACTATCCAAGGCTATGCTCATTCCTACCTGGGCCAAGCATAACAGTTTGCAAGAAAGATTGGTGAGTTATGAGTTATTCCATGATTATGTGGTGTTTTACTTGTGGTGTGTGTGTGCAGGAAAGACTGGTGAGTTATCCCACAGTTATGGGGTATTCTACTTGTGGTGTGTGTGTGGTTGTTGTTGTTTTGGTGGCAGCAAATGCTGGTGAGTTGACATCCAAAAAAAGGAAAGTTTACAAAAAAGGAAGGAGTTTCCCCAGTGAGTTACCCACGACTTATCACCCGGCAGAAATCTTGTCAAGCAAGGTGATGAAACCAGTTCCAAGAACATCTGGTTGAGAGTAGCCCAAGAACGTCAACGCGTACTTCCCTGTCTTCGCCAGTATCCATATCTCCGTCAGCCTTGTCACCTGCCACCTCGCGTTTGTTCATTCGACGCATGTTTCAAAGTAATTACTTAACAATCCAAAGTATAGGTCGCTTTCGGAGTAACGGTCGATGCGACTGTTCACACGCAGGGGACGAGGCTGGTCAAACCGTGTCGGGTTTGCCACGATTGTGGCTCTTCGCCTTAACTAGGCGAGTTGTAGCCTTTGCACGGCTCCAGTTTCATGTTGCAGCGTTCCCCTGTTACACGTCTGAAACAGATTCTTCAGCGTGCCAGCAGGTGATGCTGGCTTTACTGCGATTGACAGGACGACTGATTCAACTGAGATGGTAAGATAACCCTCGTTTTGCGTAATCAAATCATCCGGGAAGACTACTGTGACTTGACAATTAGGTTCTCCGCATCGTATCTGACATGACCCATGCCAATATGACTGCCGTATAAAACCTGCTGAAAGCCCTAGGGCTCTTTCCCATTCATCAACACCATCCACCATGCCTCTGGAAAGTTGTGTGGATGTCTTGATTGTCGGAGCTGGCCCTGCTGGCCTCATGTGTGCCAACGCACTTGCAATAGCAGGCGTAGGTGTCAGGATTGTTGACAAACGGTACGTGATCACGTTCACAGATCGCTGTGGGATCGAGCGATCTAGTACTAATTGGCCCCAGGCCTGTAAAGGTTGCAACCGGCCACGCAGACGGTATTCAGTCAAGGACGATCGAGGTGTTTCAGGTATATAGTCCTTAACGTATTCCGTCTCGTCGCAAACTTTTTCGGCAGAGCTATGGGCTCGCAGAGCGCCTGATTCGGGAGGGAAACCAGATATACATGCATGTACGTGAATTTTCGCTTGCTTATAAAAGTTAATCCATCTAACACTTTATGGTAATTCGAGGCTGACTATAATTCTGGTCGAGGTGGAGGTATAGAGGTATGAGCTGTATCCAGATTCACAGCATCCTCCAGCTCCTGAAAGATGTGTCTTGAAGTGCACAAGACGCGTTCCATGTATTCCCCGAGGAATTAGCTCGCGCTATCCGTTTATGGTGCGGTTCTTCTTTAACCTTTTCATCATGTTAGTTCATGGACCGGCTATTAGATCGCACTCCACCAGGGTGCAATACAAGATATTTTCCTTGATTCGATGAAGGAACATGGAGTACAAGTCGAGCGTCCGAGAAAACCAGTGGACATTGAGATTTCGAAAGATGACGACGAACTGTCCAGCATTTCGTCATACCCGGTCAAGGTGGGCGCCAACCACAGCGTTCTCACTTTAGTATGTAAACAATGACTACTGCAGGTTACTATAGAGAGCTTAGACGCGATCGATGAGGAGAACAAGACAGAAATCGTACATGCCAAATTCGTCGTTGGCACGGACGGTAGGTCATATCTCAGATCTCATACCCCACTTGTCAAGTTGTCCGTGGGTGTAGAACCGATGTTCCATCTGTAGGAGCCCGCTCGTGGATCCGAAAGGCTCTAGAGATTGAGATGGAAGGCGAACAAACTGGTGAGCTCATAGGACCAGTGCTGTGCTTCCACTGTATTCCTGCTAATCAAATCAACCAGATTTCACCTGGGGTGTTGTCGACATGGTGCCAGAAACGAATTTCCCAGATATCCGTAACCATACTGTTATCCTTTCCGCGAACGGGACCTGCAAGATCATTCCTCGCGAAGGGGACCTAGTCCGATTGTACATCCAGTTATTGGACACGGATGTGGTGGATCCGTTGACTGGAAGAGTTGACAAGGAAAAAATAACCCCACAGAAGATCCTTTCAGTGAGAATTATCACGGAGGTAGAGGTTTGTCGTCTGATTGATGAGTGATTGTAGGCCTCCAGGAAGATGATCCATCCATTTGATTTGGCCGATCCGAAAGTGATAGACTGGTGGACAGTTTATATCAGTACGTCTGTCCTAGATCTTATATTCACACTCGTGTCAACCTGTGAGCTACCTGTTAGTCGGGCAACGTGTGGCGTCCAGTTACTCTGTGAAGGACCGGGTTTTCATTGCTGGTGATGCCTGTCACACACATTCTCCAAAGGCTGGTGAAAATATTTTCTCTTTCATCTGGGATTACGAAATCAATTACCTGTCCATGGTTCAGGTCAGGGTATGAATGCTAGTATGAATGATACCCATAATCTTGGTATGCATCTTCTGGGTCGCTAGGTGTCGACTGAGAATTTTTTAGCATGGAAGCTCGCGCAGGTGCTCAGAGGATGGTCAAGTCCGTCACTCTTAAAGACTGTAGGTTTTCCAATGGCGTACATTTTTGTACTGATCGTATTCTCCCTTAGTACGAATATGAACGCAGAAAATATGGGCAAGACCTGATAGACTTTGACAAGGAACTTGCAACCTTGTTATCCGAAAAGCCCAGGACAACGGAGAACAAAGATGTCGATGAACAATTCTTTCGGTGAGTCATCTCGCACGTGAATTGCCAAACTGTTTGTGAATCGTTCCACCCAATCAGAGTGTTCCAGACTTTCAGAGGATTCGTGACTGGTATTGGAGTCCACTATTCCCCGTCCGCGATTTTGGATCCCAAGCACCAGAAGTGCGCAGATAACCTTATCATTGGACAAAGAATGCTCCCACAAATCTTTGTCCGCGCAGCTGACATACGCCCCATAAATATCCAGGACTTGCTTCCTTCAGACGTTCGATTCAAAGTGCTATTCTTCGTGGGATATCTGACTGAAGCACGAATCGACGAACTGAAGCTGCTCGCAGAGGAAACGAGCAAGCCATCGAGTTTCCTTCAGAAATACACTCCCGATGGGAACATCTCGACTGTATTCGATATTATCACGATCACAGCTGGCAAGAAGGAGGACATAAATTATTTGCTCGTCCCGGCGTTCTTCCGTCCCCACTGGACAAAGTGAGTGATCCTCTCATACCCCCCTACTTTTGATAGGCTAATCTATGAACACAATGCAGAGTGCTTCTCGACGATGCGGATGTGACAGGGAGCCAAGGCGGACATGGATACGAGAGATTAGGAATTGATCCAAAGCAAATCACACTTGTCGTTGTCCGGCCGGACGGATATGTGGGAACTATTGTTCCTTCGACCGCCATTGCAGACCTGGACCACTATTTTGGTTCGTTCTTGGTCCCTCATGGCCTCGATTTCTAGTTTAGACAAGAGACTACGAGAGAAACAGATTTTGATGTCGGCAACAATGGTTAATTACAGTGCGTTGCATAATAAAATGTAGTCACGATCTTGTCATACCAGTGGATTCGAGTGTTTGACCATGTTTGGCTGTCCAAAAAAAAAAACAAAGAAAGCCTAACCCTAACCATACAGACCCAGACCGTTACAAGTCACAGGTGACAACAACTCCGTCCGTCGCTGCCCCCACTGAGCCACGTACTCTGAAGCCTCAAGGCCTGAAGCTCCTATGGGCATGATCCGTCAACTTGGTAAGTTTTGACTGCCATCTGATCTCTATGATCATGTGAGGTATCACTTCTCAGGGCTGACTTTCCAATACAGATATCAACTAACGCTTGAGACTCGCTCTCTCGCTCCAACCGGAAGTCGAATATCCAGATGTACTGAGCGGATATGATCCTCACAAAGTAAGTTTGATGTCTGTGTCTCAAAGTTCATGCAGGGTAGCAGAGGGCGCATCACTGTGGCTAACTCAAACAGGACAAGCTTGTTTGGATCATCAGTCATGATTATGGATAAAAAGGTGTGTCCCGGATTGCATCATAACTTACCCAACTGCTCACTTTGAGTCTCTGCTGATGGTTTTGTTTCAAGGCGACTCGTTCTCCTCAAGATCTCCCTCCCCCTGCCTCGACGAACCTGGTCTAGCTCTCGAGGGGCGATTTTCTCGTCCATCTGCAGGGCAGCTTCAGAGTCCAACTCAGATCGGTAGGTTCACCCCTCCAAGTCTGTGACAGATAATTTACCTCGTAATCACCCTTCAAACTCAGCTGATCAGTCAGTGATTGTGCGAGATCTTACTGTGCTGCGTGAGGCCCACACAAAGCCAACGGCGGAACCATCCACTCAGGCTTCGGAAAGTGGCACAAATGCAAATACATCCGAGCTGTCGAGTAAGTTTTTCCATGTCCTGTGCTTGTACAGTATCATTGATTATTCTCACAGACTCTGGTCATTTCATATCAGTCACAATGGTGTATCCTAGTGTCGAGAAGCCACAAGTAGCTGTGGCTGACTAATCACAATGAAGCATTGGACAATCATTAATCAAGTCTGATCAGGTTTTGATCAACAGCATCACTTGTGCTGACTTATCAATAACAAAGTGCGTGATACTCCGTTTATCTCTACTGCTGAGGACAGTAGGATCACAAGCGTGATGCAAGTGATAGAGGAAGGTAATGTGTCTCAATGGGAGATACTCACTGAGAGCTGAAAGATAGAGGTTGCTAGCTTGAGAAGTAAGAACGAAGTGTTACAAAAGAGAATCTTTTGTGAGACTAGATATGAGAGTAATAACTTGTGGTATTGTTCTTAGAGAGAGTAATGTAAGAGCTCTCTCTTATATACTGGAACATGATGTGTTTGTTCCTATTGTACTTTACTCTAGGGTAGGTAAAGATAAGAGGATAAGTGAGTTATATCGTATGACATATGCCAAGAACTATTAGTAATTGGTATCTATAACCAATGGCAATAATATTTCTTATCTATGACATATGATGAGTAAATGTAATAGTGTAATAATGGTCCTATGTTCCAGACCATGATATAAGCAGTCTAGAATCTGAGTAATGAATTTAGAATATATAAAATGAATACTCAGATTTCAACAATTAAGGCATTTCTCTTTGGACCAGCGGGCAAAGTAGCTTTCCATGCTTCTCTCTTCCATGCTCCCCGCATCGGTTCTGCAACCACCTCAGCTCAACACCGAGCTGCATTGCACCCACTGCACCACTCCCAGAGTGCCTACTCCAGCAGGCACTCCCTCGCAGCTCTCCATCCCATGGGTCCAGATAGTGACCCTATGTGGCAGCACTGCGAGGATGACCACCCACCCTCGCAGCTCTCTCACTTGCCCATCGGGTCTCTTTCTGGGCTGAAGTACTATGCGCTTGCCCACACCATGCTTTCTCAATGTCATATATTAGCATGCATGTACATACACACATATTACATGCATACATCTCATCACTCACATCTATGAAAGCAAAGTGTCAGTCCAAAGATGGATAATTACTGGGATAATGTTAATCATCGACTTGCAATACACTAGACTTGGTGGCTGTCCAAGGTACAGCTAGCCTGAGTCAGGCACCTGACCATTGCTATGGTGATAGACATGGGGACAAAGACAATCATTGTGAGACCGTCAAGTGTGAGGAATGCATAAAGTAACTTGAGCGCATCAGGAATGACACCTCTGATCATGACTTATATTTTCAAATGTGCTGTTTGCTCCCTTTCATGATGTATTTTCACATTATGTATATTACAAAAGTAGCAGAAACATAACATGCACAAACAAAGTAGGTCTCTGCTGGCTGATCTAAGCAAGGTATTATGATATCATACATTTCTTCTACTCGACTGCATTCCTACCCATTTGAATAGCCTCTGTGTATATTTTAGCATTATTTGTCCATACTGTAGATGATAAAAGTTATTTATACACATATATATATTATGCCCAATATGTATTCAAATGTTTCAAATGTTAATATTAGTGTTTCCATGGCCTGGCTTTGAGGTCTCATGGCTTTGCAAAATCATAGGCTAGGCTCTAAGCCCTAAAAGATCTGAGTGACTCTTGCATGGTAGAGGCCACTTTTGTAATCAGCAACTAGAATGGTATTTTGGTCCTTCTGAACATAGCATATATGGAATGTTGCCAGAAAGATAGTAGAAAGACCAGTGGAGGCAAGTCAGTTTATGAAGATGAGTAAAATCCAGAACTCTGAAATTAGGAGAACATTTGATAATATTACTTCAAAAATGTTCTTGGACACCTGTGACAAAAGTGGAACTATTCTGATTCCAATGGCATGTGCTTCCGAGTTGTCTCCAAGGATTACCAGATGTGGAGGATTGAGTGGCTGGTATGTTCAAAACCAGGATTAGTGAGGAACTATTGTATGTGTGATGATGCTCCAAAGTCAATGATTAGAGTATTTCTCCCACTGTTATTTTGCTCAGACAATGAGTAGGCATGAATGCATTGGATTAGGGACTGAGATACATTTTTCCAAACTATGTTTACTGAGTCTGGAGGATCAGAAGTTCCCTCCACTATGTTTGTCCTCTTCTTTTCTTTGTCTGGCTTCTTAAATTCTCCCTTTCTCAACTCTGTAACCCATTTCTTGTAGGAGTTGCAGTCAGCAGAGTTGTGTGTGGCTGACAGATGGTATTCACACCAGGTAAAAGAATTTGGAGGTTGGGTAAAGGATTTGGAAGTTCTAGAAACCTTCAGGGCTGATTCCAAATGGCCTAAAGAATACAAATGAGCATCTTCAGCAATAACTTGGGTTTCCACTGCATTGAAGGTTAGCTTGCTGTCCTCTATAATATTGATGAGGGATAACTTGAATAGCTCCCATTCTGGAGTCTTTGGAAGGGAGTTGAGAAGAATAAATGTCATGACCTTTGTATCCACAGGAAATTTCATGGCAGCAAGGTGGGATTTGAAAGTTCAGAGTAAGGCAATATATTCTGAGATGTTGGAATTGCCATTCCAAGTCATATTGAAGAGTTGTTGGAATATGTAGAAAGTGGAGGAGACACTTGAAGCATCTAGAAGTGATACAAGTTTATTCCAAAGTTCTTTGGCAGAGGTGCAGGACTCCATTTTGAGTAGTAGGGCATCAGAGAGACACTTCTGTATAATACCATGGGCCTTTTCATCATATTCCTTCCAGTCACAGATATCCAAAATGGTCACTCTAGTGATTCCAAGGGTAGGTTCTGTCACGGACCCCACTAAAGCGTACCCTTTTTCACTTTCACTACACTCATTTTACACTTTACTTTAACTTCTACTTTCACTCGTCACATGACTTGCACGTGACTGTGGGAATTGCACGTGATCAAGGTCTAGACCCTAGCACGTGCCCCCCTTATGTCTCTTATCTATTTCCACAGGAATCTCCGTGTACTTCTTTATCTCACATTCATTTCCGCTCCTTCTCTTCCCTTCTTTCTGATTGCCGTCTACGTTACTTTCACGCTGTTACCTTAATATGTACATTTATTCCCTTCTTATCTTACCGTACCTTGGTCTGTGCGCAGACATCCATAATATATAAGGCTGGTGTAATCGGCTGAACTCCTCAGTTGATTCCACTTGCCACTTATGCTCTATTGAGGGGTGGTTAAGGAGTAGACTCACCTACTTCAGTACTCGGAAGACCAGTTTAGTCTGGCCCATGGCTGGTAGCCTTGTGTGTCATGCACATGTAAAAGCAAAGGTCAGAAACCTAGTATGAAGCCAGGGTGTCCATTGTATAGACGGCCCCTAACAGGTTCTGGGTTTGTCCTGGAGGTAACACCATAGACTTTGCTACTTTGAAGTTTGCGGGTAACCTTGACCTTTCATAGGGGGAAAGTTTTAGGTCCAGTTAGAATTTCATCTCTTCAGATAATATCTGATGTCTTGTTGGATGACAGGATAGGATGAGGTTGGCAGAAGAAGAATTTATTTTATGCTGGTGGCATCAGGTGGCTGGTAGCCAATAGCCAATAGCTGAAGTCCATTGAAAATAGAGAGTGCACTAAGGAATGCATGAGTAGGTGAGTTGTTCAATTATCAGGTGCAAGCAGGGCTTACAGGGCTTATAACCTGTCAAAACTCTAGTGGAGACTAGAGCTCAGCTGCTGCCTAAGATAGGCAAGAACAACTGTATTTACCTAGTGGAGACTAGAGCTGCAATACATAAGTCTAGGAGTAAATACTAAGTAAGAAATAACTTATCTCAGCTGCTGTCTAAGATGGGCGAGAACAATTGAGGTGTTTACAAAAGTAGAAAGACTATAAGTAGTATGTGGTGAAGGCACACTTGTACCTCAATAAGTGTTAAGAAAAGGCCATTACCAAATATGTAGTAACAGGTATGTAAGAAGCATTACCAAGCAAAAGTGTTATACTGAAGAAGGCCTGAAAGTTGTAGTTCTGAAAGTGGTTCCAGTGGTTCCAAGTCTGGAAGAGTGGGAAGCAATTTGAGAAGTGGTTTCAGTATTTCCAAGTCTGGAAGAGCATGAAAAAATTCTGGAAGTGGTTCTGGAATGAAAGGCTTTCATTCCAAGTGTTTCAGAAGAGTAAAAACCTCAGAAGTAGGTATTTTGTCAATGGGTATATTTATGGGTGTTCCAGCTCTAACTTATACCCATATCTATGACAGATATAGACCTATGGAAATGAGTACATACTTATATTTGTGAGTTTCATTAGATCTTTACACTAGTATAGTATCACATATTGACCATCACCATTATGACAGCCACTACATTCACATAATAATAACATCCTATGCATCCACCACCACTGTTACCACACACTATTATGGACACCACTAAAGCACTTAATACTATTACACTTTGAACACTTTAAACTATGATGGACCTGGTAAAATTTACCTTTGAAAAGTCATGTGACTCTTTATATGTGACTGTGGAAACCACCACATGACCAGGTCTAGACTTGGAATACATGCCCCACTTTATCTCCCTTATCTATTTCCCATAGTAATCTCTATTTACTTCTATTCCCACATTCATTACTGTTGACTTCTATTTAATCTCTGTTTTTTCCTTCTTTCATCATGAAACTTCTACATATATGCTGTCATCCATATATAGTAGATACTTCACTCCTTATCTCTCTTATCTGTAAGCACAGCATGGTCTGTGCACTTTACAATAGAATATATAAGCTAGATGTAAATAGCTGAAGTTCTTAGTTGTTTCCACTTGGTACTTATGCTCTATTGAGGGGTACTTAAGGACTGGCTCCCACTTCTCTTCATTAATTGCTGGCCAGTGTTCTAGTGTATAACCTGTAAGACATGAGTAACAGGTGAACAATCTTGAATCACTTTTTAATGAGAGCACACCCATAACACACACTGGCAAGAACAATGACAATGATGGTCATGACACCACTATGCCATCATCACCACCACCATTATTATCATGCTCACCTCAATGACAACAACAACAATGCCATATCATCACTACCACCACCACACCTACACTTCAATGATATCAATAACAACACAGCTGCACAAACTGTACTGTTATGGACACCACTAAAGCTCCAACTTTCTTTACCATACCTTCATTTTCAAACTTAACATAACTTTTACTTTCAGTTATCACGTGACCTAACATGTGATCATGGGAACAACACATGACCTAGGTCTAGACCCTAACATGTGCCCACTCTATCTCCCCTTATCTATTCCCATGGTAATCTCCGTGTCCTTCTTATTCCCACACTCATTTCCGTTTGCTTCTCTTCTCTTCTATTTGATCGCTGTTTATCTTATCCCACGCTGTCATACTTAATATGTACATTTAGTCACACCTTATCTCGTATGTACCTTGGTCCGTGCGCGGTCCTTTCTAATATATAAG
>JBBPJN010000471.1:0-13838 GCA_038088755.1 Boletus aff. separans
TCTTCATCTTCATCGCTCTCTTCTTCATCTTCATCCTCCTCCTCCTCTTCATCCTCCTCATCCTCCCCTTCACCTCCCTCCTCTTCATCACCTAACGCAAGGTCAAGTTCTGCGGCAAGCTCTTCGTCGATATCACCCTCCGGCTCAGCTTCTTCCCCATCGCCTTCCTCAGCTTCTTCATCTGCAGCGTCAGGTCCCGGGGTAACTACGTCGCCTGCCTCTGAGCCTGGATGGCCCAGCGTAGCCGCTCCGAGGGGCCCTTGAGGTTCGATGAATTCAGAGTCTGAAAGGTCCGGGTTGACGTTTTCGAGGACCTCTGCGACGCTCGACAATCAGCCAACTGAAGGCGACAAGTAATCAAGACTCACCATACTTGACTTCTGTTGCCAGATTGTCTGCGGCCAGCAGCCGTTCCACTTCTTCTTCGACGCTCTCTATCATCTATCATACGTATCATGAGTAAAGCGAAAGCGAACGTAGCAGAGGTTCGTGCGAACCCGCCTGTTGACTCGTTTTCGAAATCGCCGCTTGCGTGCATGATGCAAGGGAGGGGTAATACCGTGCGGCCAGATGAATTCATCAACGTTGACGTTCCTGTTCGCCGTGACCGCCTCTTCGTTTTGCATGCGATCTCCAACAACCAGCATCTGTATGGTACACCTCCTAGAACCACCTCACATGCAGTGCACACGATCCGAAAACACGCACCTGACATATATCTGCCACCTTGAACATTTGCTTATTGTCGAGCGTCTTTTGCGCTTCGATGATGCAAGGCATATCGACCAACTTGAACGAATACAGCGAATTGCCGATGTGGAAGATGCCCCTTCGCGAGTCTACCATCTCGTTGGCCTCGACGACGCGGACGCACCACTTAGCCTCTCGGACGCGGACGTACCTTTGAACTTGAACCAAACGTCGTTGCCAATCTCCCTCGACTGAATCATCTTGCGCAGCCGCTCGCAGTCCTCCCCGGGCGGCATCCGGACGATGAACTGCTCCTCAAACGTCAGATCCTCGTCGTCCGAGTCCAGCTCGCGGTCATAGGGACCCAGGAAGGACGTGCCCGGGGCTTGCGCCGCCGCACGCTCGCTTAGCTTGAGCTTGAGCTTGGGCTGTGGCTTTCCGAGCTTTCCAGAGGTGAAGCGCATAGCGCGGTCGGATGTCTCGGGCGAACCCCGGAGACGGAGGGTGGTCGCCATGGCTTGTTCTGCGGCTGCTCGTAGCGGACGTGTGCGTGAGGGTTGGGGTGGTGGCGGTGGGTTATTTACGCCATTTATAGCCGATGAGGGACCTGCGTGGTGCTCCTCGACGTCGTCTACGACGATGAGGTCGTCGTCTGTCATCACCAGCTCGTCGTCCAGTGTGATCTGCCGTATATATGTGTCTGCATCTGCAAAAGCGTGACACGTGTCACAGACAAGCAAGTGGTTCAGATTAGATGGTGCTACTAGTCTTCCTCTTCGTCGGTAAATGCCCCAGATCCACTCTCGAGCTCTCCCTCTTCTCCTTCTCCTCCCTCACTATCGCCCCCTTCATCTTCACCACCTTCACCGTCGTCTGTGGAGCCTTCCACAGAGACGCCTGCGGCGAAGACCTGCACAGAAAGATAAGCTAAAGTCATCGCCAGCATTCCCAGCATGTAAACCAGGGTCCTCCTTCTGTATTGAATATCCGCAGGGTCGACCTGGGTCTCGGCGTGACTACCACTGAATGGATAGGGGATGAAAGATCTCAGCAAGGATCCTGGTGCTGTGAAATGTTCATAGGGTGGTGCCCGTTCCACTTGAGCTTGTATGCGTCGGGCATGGTCAATTAACCCTTGATAATGCTCGGTCAGCTGTACCTGGAGGATGGCGTCGGGGAATGGAGGATCGGCCAATAGAAGGATGTGTGCGGCTAAATACACATCGAGACTCGTAAGACTACGGGCAAGCATCACCATCAGGAATTGCATGAGCAGAGGAAAAATTACTTGCCAATCTCCGAAAATGAATTGTTTTCCGTTGTTCAAGTAACTGGCGTGCACCCCGAGCACTGTCTTTGCTTTATCCAAAATCTTGACAGACGATCAGCAGACCGTCATCAGCCCAATCAATCACATACCTTTTCCCTCTCAAAAGCACGCGAAAATGTAATTGTGTACTTTCGCTTATTCTTCTTGTCCTTGTCAAGGATGCCACTCTGCTTTTCCTCGCTCGGCAGACTCCAAAGCCCCGCTGTCTCCAGACGAGGCTTGTATGTCTCTCTTATCCGACTAGGCACGTAGTATCTCTGTGGGATAGGCATCTCGTTGGCAAGTGTCGGGTTGGTCAGTCCCCAGAAATTGGTGTCACTCCCGTAGAACATGTGCGACTGCACGTTCAGCCGGTTGGTAACAAGGCGTGGGCGAAACGATGTCGACTCACTACGAGGTCAGATATACATGCTTCGACGTGTGCGTACAGCGCAACCTTTTCAGCCTTCTGCGAGCTAGTCAGAGACGCGTCGAGGTCGGTGGCACCCGACGCCGAGGACTTGGCGAGGGATGCCACAAAGGCGACTATGGAGGGAAATGTAGAGACCGAGATGTGCGCATGAGTTAGAAAGGGTAGTTGACCTATGCTTATGGGTCAGTAACATCATCTTAGGGCCAACTCGGAGCGGGTGCTTGCCGTTGGGGGACTTGTCGGGGTTGGTGCAGGGTGCCACTTTGAATTTGCCTGGGATGGTGAGCTGTAGATACATGACAGCCGCGAGACACGTTGGGTCAAGCGACTGCAAGTTCCACTTTGGAGGCCATATGTACAAGACGTACGGTGCCTCCGACGACATGGGCTCAACGCGGAACGTCGGATTCCCTTTTTCGGACTGGACGTTGTATTGTACAAGTCAGGAACCAATCATCGGCCAAACAAACGCCACCCTCCTCTTCGCTGTCTTCACGCTCAATCCCAACCAGACGTGGCAATCCATCGATGGGCAACAAACAGATCGTCACGAAAAGCTCGACAATAACGCAAAACCCCCTCATTTCATTAATGTGCCTTTCTACCCTCGGCCGTTGTCGCTGGTGGCTTTGTCGTGACCCCTCTCGCTAGTCGGCTTTCAGCACGTTAGGGTCACTATTCATACTGAGGTTGATGATACCTTTCCTAGGAAATAGACCGTGACGGCCTGCAGCATTCATGCTGATCGATCGGAGATACTCCTAAGATTGAATGCGTTTTGCTTCGCCGAACCCTTGCATCGGTCAACACTCGAACACAAACAAACATTGGTGTGTCCTTACCATCCGTTCCGAACTGTGCCTCGGCATGGATTTGGAGTGGGTCATCAGCATATGATTGCCACTGTCCACTCGACGGTTCATTGCACAGGCTTGTCTGACTGCCAGTGGTATTTGTAGTCCATCACCCGCGGGCATGATACCTTCGGAGAGTAAGAATTCTGAAACAACAGTTAGGAGATTTTGGCAACCGCTTTACTTCGGACATACCTGGTGATCTGTATCGAAACACAAAGGTGACATAGGACTGGTTACCTGTCCCGTCATATGGCCTCACTCGCCACGTTTGAGGAAATTGCTCAAAGGTAGGTCTCTCTTCTCCGTAGCTTGTGGGCTGTGTCACTCACAAAGTTCACTGTACTGTAGGGAGACAGCTCACCCGATGCATATATTGCTCTCTGACTGGGAGAGTGTAGGGAGCTGCTGTAACTTGTTTGCTGCTCTTGCGCCGTCTATGGTGATGCGCCGTATTTTTAACACGATTGTTCCCGCATCCGGGTTGTTCTGTCCTCCAGAGGCTGCCAAAATACGACGTTGAGTTAGGTTCCGGGCAAAAGGATAAATTTCACGTGTGTTGGGTTGCTCCATAAACACGAAGGGACGTTCAGTATTGGGACCTGTCCGAACACCTTCTCTAGAGGCCTCCCCGTACCCGTTTAGAAACCGACCAGGTACGAAAAAGCTATCGAGAGAGATGAAGGCGCACGAATGTGCACGTGAGCCTTCATCTCTCCAGTGAACTGAGAAGTTCTGTGGCATCAGGATGAGCTCACACCTGTAGGCTTTTACATGCAACACACCTTTCCCGCTTCGCTAGGTATCCAGCATGAAACAATGTGCGCGTTTCTATCGACTGCAGTCAGGTACTCGCGGAGGGGTCGGCCTTCGGACACGATCCAGGCAGAAAACTCGCGATGTGTGAGCATTGGCTTGCTCGGGTCTGGCGAGCTGACGTTAATCTAGTCGTAAGGATATGATCGTGAAGACGGACCAGGCTTCAAAGTCGTTCGCAGAAAAGTGATCAGCAGCAATAGAAAGATGGAGAATAGAAGGGAAACACGCCAAGTAGATATACACTTTACGGGTTGCTTTGTTCAATGGTCCACTGGGGGTAATGCTGGCTTTGACCACGTGACGAGATATACTTCACCATACGTGGTAGACCTGTCAATTTGCCTGTAAGTGGTCAACACCAACCTGGCGCGTTTCCCCGCACCACGCGCCTCAACACTCTCTCGCTTCGCGATGGCTCCGAAACGAAAAATCACTACAAAGCACGACGACGCGGGCACCGCATCAGAAACCGAAAGCGTCTCCCAATCACAGCCACGCGCAAAGCGAGCAAAGCAAACAGAGACCGCCTCCGACCATGCCATTGATGCCAATGGGAATGGGCAACCCACGAACAAAGTGTTGCCAGCACACATTTCCTTTCCACCGCGCGCAGCAGGCACACTGCGGTTTGTCACGTGGAACGTGTGTGGACTGGCAGCATCACAAAGAAAGGTACGGGCCAGCCCATACGCGTTCGAAATCGACATAGACGCGGAAGAACGCGTGACAGGGATTCAAACACTACGTGGAGGCGGAAGATCCGGATGTCCTCGTGTTGACGGAGACCAAGGCGAGAAGCGTCGTCGTATGGGCTTTTTCGCGTTTTTGACGCGCCGCAGGTGAACAATGAACCTGTCGATCCCGCCCTCGGTGCCCGTTTTCCGTACCGCACGTGGGCCATCTCTGACAAAAAGACGTATGGTGCGTCGCGTCTCTGTTTGTGTTTTTGTTGCACGACATGCATGCTTAGTTTTCTTTCCACTCCGTAGGCGGCACTGCGGTGCTCTCGAAAATCAAGCCCATCTCAGCCACAAAGCTTCTTCCGGGACATCCAAATCCTGAACAAATCAAGGGCCGTCTCGTAACGCTCGAATTTGAAAGGTGCTATGTCGTATGTACCTACGTGACGAACGCAGGCCAAAACCTCAAAGTATGCTATCCAGCTATCCCTCCTATCGTACTGTCTGACGAACAACAACAAACACAGACGCTCAAGGAAAAGAACATGTGGAACGAGCATTTCACTACCTACATACGTGATCTGGACAAAAAGAAACCTGTAATTTGGATGGGTGACATGAATGTTGCACCAACCGTAAAAGGTTGGTTGGTGCTGATGCGATCCTCGTCTGTTTTGCCCTCATCCACTATTTTTCAAGATCTCGCAAATGCGAAAACAAACTGGAATAAAACTCCGGGCTATACGCTAGATGAAACGAAGGCGTTTAGGAACATTCTTGATGCCCCTGAATCTCCTGAGGGAACCCCAAAATTTGTCGATATTTGGAGAGCCGGTCATCCAAAGGATCACCATTACACTTACTTCTCGTATCGGTTCAACTGCCGTATGAAAGGTATTGGTTGGAGATTGGACATGTGTAAGTATTCTCCTCTGTACGAAAAGCTACCATGCTAATCCTCCTCGAACATATCAGTCGTATTGAGTGAGCGTCTAGTGGACAAAGTGAAGATGTGCGAGATTCGCAGTGAAATATACGGGGCATCTGACCACGTCCCAGTGGTCATGGAAATCGAAAGTGGACAAGTGACAGGAAACTAAAGTTCCGACGTACTCTTTATTTCGTGTAGGGTTCTCAATACTCTCCAAATCGTACGTGACCAGTCTCTTGAGCATGTGCTCTTGCATCCTTCTCACCTTTGAGACCCTTTCCACACTGCTGCAGTGATGTGAATAGCGTTACCAGTGTATATTATTAATCCGACTCACCTCACACTTTAGATCAAATGTTGCAGTGTTCGTAAATGCTCCCCTCTCCCGCAAGATCGTAGCTAGCTTCTTGGCTGCTTCAAGAATGGGGTCGGATGTACCTGTTGACGTCTTAGTGCCTGCGTCAGTGTCAAGATATGAAGTCAGCTAGGGAAGCTCACAACGGGAAAAATGCTCTGATGCCATTCGTCCGGTGCACCCTCCATAGGAGCCAGAGTAGCAGCATCATAGTGAATACCGGAATACACGACAATGCACCTTCCAAACCTTGCCAGTCGATACCAACATTACCATTGCAGGAACACACCAACCTGTAATCGGTACCCCTGGCAGAAGGTGAGAACCGGTCAACCCGGCCAGTCTCGACGTCTATGGAAGCGATTTCCGTGTTGAAGTGTTTGGCAAGTATACCGAGTTCGATGGCGCCTCCCCATGTAGAGGGTTTCAGAATGGTTGCGATGTACCTGTCACGCGGAGCCCTGTGTCTCGTCAGCGAAATCCACGCCTCACTCAAGGGGATATTGCATACCCTAGAATCGCTTCGTTATAGGTCTCCAATTCGCTCTGGATGCCATCGGCGACGACTGCCACACAGACGGTCATGTCCAACCCATTTCAGAGAGTAGGATCCGATCCGGCCACTTACTCTGCCGCATCTTTTGCGCTTTCGTGATGTCCTGTTCAAAGATGAGCGCTATGGACGAGAACAGGCAGGAGTTGTCGTCGGGGACGACCTAATTCAAAGGGGGTTAGCATAGCACGCGAGAAGCCGCGGTGCTCGACCATCGACGTACTCTGTGTACGAGCACGCCAGCACCCGTCGGTACGCTGGCAGGGCCAGTGCTCTGTGGTGCAGCGGTTTGGCGTGCGGGGGCTGGGGCGGGCGGTCGAGATGCGGGTACTGGGGCGGGCGGATTCGTCGACGTGGCAGTGGGTACCTTGTGATTCACGATGATCTGCTCTCCGGCTTGGAGACCCAGACTCGATAGCGGCAGTTCTGGCACGATCGTCAGCGTTCGTGGAGGATACCCCGATCTGACTAAACAAAGAGGTTTATCGAACGCGTGCGAGGTGCGATAGGGAGAACAAGCTCACTTTCTTGCTGGGACGGGGGTATCTCGGAGAGGGTGAATATCTGTTTCTGCAGATCTTGGACGGTGAGTGCGTCGATATCCAGCTGGAGGGTCGCGATGCCCTTTGGATGGCGTACACGGATGGAGGCCATCTTCATTCAAAGACTGTCTGGCTTGGTACAAGATAAACCAGCGAATATGTGCAATTGCGTCATCCCAGCTACTGCCATATACAGACATTTCGCCTCTACGCCGCAATGCGCTGCGGAGAGACCTCCTGCGCAACTTGCTGTCCTTCTGATCCAGGTGTCTCTGTAGGGACCTTGACCTCTGACAACCTGTCCGCAAGAGTCCGCCCACCAGCCTCTGCTTTCTCCCTCTCTGCCTCCTTCACAAGCTCGTTCAACTCGTCCTCCAGTTCGGCATCTTCAACCACGCCAGTCTCCGCGGCTGCAATGTCTCCTCCAATCTTGATTGCTTCGTCCACTTCGCGTGCATTCGCATTGGCAGCTGCCAGTGCGTCCATCGTCTCGTCGATCTTCTCGCGACGTAGTGACGGGTGGCTGAGAATCGCCTGTAGCGTAGCTGTAGACTTCTCATAGGTTTTCATAATCTAGTCACCATTGAGTATACACCTCTGGTCACCAATAAAACGCCACCTTTACCTCGATATCGCCCGCCGCGGTCTCGACGCTCATCAAGGTCGCTTCCAGATTCTGTAGCGCACCCAGTCGCTTGGTCAGCACCTCCTCCAAGCTCTTTTTGAAACGAAGGTGCGCGAGTGCAATGGACTTTTGCTGTTGTCGCAAAGCCGTCGAAATGCGCCTGGTAGTCCTATTCATGTGTTGAGCGAATACACTCGACGGAAAAAACCAGCCCCTTACTCGTCCATCTTGCCATGCAGGCGGTCAACCTGGTCCTGCAGGTTCGCAACAGCGGTCTTGAGCTCTAGAATACCTCTATCAATAGCAGTCACTTCTCGGTCATGCTCATCCGTCACGAATTTGACAACCTAATAGAAGCTGTGTCAATACCGTAGGGCAGCGGAAATCCGAGAAAACGCACGTCCTTGTCCTGCACCAGGACCCTTCTGTCCCTCTCCAGGTATCTCAACAACACCCTGATATCCATCTCGCTCAACGATACCCCAGGAAGAACCTTGGAGCCAAACGTCCTCCGAAAGGTAACAACCGTGTAGAGCCTGTCCGCAAGACACATTCCGCCGAAAGACGCATCCACAGCATCGGCAGCGCGCTCGACCAGCCTGAGCAAAACATACTCTCCCTCGACCCTCTTCCACATCTCCGCCTCGCTATACGAGTCCTCCGACCGAACGATGTCCAGCTGCTCCATTGCCCACCAGAGCGGTTTCCCGACCAGGAACGAAGCAATCCGATAAGGCAGCCAGCTAGGATCATACACGGATTGCTGGGACGTTAAGAACTGCGACAGCGTGACGAGCGCACGACTGCGTTGTAGCTCGGCCTTTACTAGTACGTTGACATCAGTTTCGGTTGGAGAGAGAGGTAGGGAAAGGAGAGGGCACGCACGATGACGGAGGCTAGTCCGAGTGGCTTCCCGACACCGTCGTACCGGAGTCTGTCCACGATTGCTCGGCGTGCGCCAAACACGAGCTTGTTGCCCTGGTTCTGGGGCTCGACGTCCTGTGCGTCCGTCTCCTTGCTCTTTTGGTGGCGCGTGGACTCCGTCTGCCACCCACGAGAGACGAGCTCTTCTAGCGTCCGCTGCCACCAATCGACGTGTGCATGGTAGGACGTGGGGTTCGAGTGCTTCTGCCGTGAAATGTCAGAGTACAGTGATTGTAGGCGTGGCTTGGATGTAGAAGCGTATGTAGAGCATGAGGAGAGCAAGACAGAACTCGAGGACATGGTTGCGCTAGAGTGGTAGTCCAAGACGCGTCTCTGTCGTGGTCCACGTGCCCCTACTTGGAGCACCGAACCAAATTCTAATACAGCACAACCAAGACAGCACAAGCAAGGTATCCCAACCTATTTTTTCCTAGACAATCATCTAGTGGCGAAAGGCCTTGACTGGCCATGTTAATACTCCTTTTAGATGTAACATAGAATTCGCATATACGCATGCACGCATCAAGCACAATAACAAGGAGCCGTCGATCGTCAGGATACCATCGATGCATCTGTTGGCGCTAGGTAAACTACGACTGCATCCGAGCCGAAAGAGAACACCACAACGTAATTGGCTCCCTGAATACGAGGCTCATTGTACTAAGGATGGTTTTTACATGGCTAGGAAGTCGACGGCATAAACATGTTGTATGGGTCAGGTGCTGCCAACTTGCAACGATGGGAGCTGAGCTCCTCCAATGTTTGCCTGAGTACTAGGGTCGGTTCAGATGCCCGTTGAGCAGATATCCTAGAACTCGGTGGGCTCACCGTATGAACTTTCTTGACTCCGGTACCCTTGAGATGCCTGCCGAACAGATGTTCGGGTATTCATTCATGGCATAAATAATTTCTCTCCATCCCCTGCCAGCCACAGGTAATTTACAGCGATAAATATACGTCAACTTAAAGACTTTACAGATTACTCCTGGCGCCTGGTCTTTCGAGTCATTCAGGTAGCCAGTTTCCGGGCTTTACGATGGATCAATGACTGAGAACTTTCTATGCGGAAGGACGTACAAAATATCTCTTGTGGAATTTCGCTCCTGTAGCCTCAATGAGTCTAACCTCTCCTGGGGTGAGCTCGGGTATGTTCTCAGTGTCGATGTATTCTCTGATACGTTCGGCTTTAGACGACGTGCTGCCAGAGATCACTCAGCATGTGCCGCAGCTATAAATTGGAACTCAATCGACTCACGTCACGACAAGCACGCCTTTTTGCTGTAACCATTTGTTCAGCACCTGACCATCAGACACGGGGGACCCCCGGGTTTTCTCCAGGCGAACGCGAATCTTTTCAATGACTGGGTCAAGAGGACCACCTTTGTCACGGACAATGGGTGACAAACCTCCGTAGGAGGAAGTCACGATGCGATATTTTTCGTGAAGTGCGAGATTGTGTCCAAGAGCTTTCCATACATGTGGGTGAGCTTCAACCTGTTCCAGACCGATTAAGCACTCAATGGCGACTAAACATCCGAAACATCCTTACCTGGTTTACAGCCGGGATAACAGTGGCCACTTCGAGGATATCCTTGAGGTGATCTGCTGTAAAGTTCGAGACACCAATAGACTTGGTCAAGCCTGCTGCCTTGGCTGCCTCCATGCCTTTCCAAACTTCCTTGAGCTTGCCCACATGCTGATTCGCTTGGTGGACCAAGTACAGATCTACGTATTCCACTCCCAACCTCTCCAAGGATTTCTTCAGCGCACTTGTCGGGGTTTCCCCTGATGCCAATAGTCCCAGTTTCGTTGTGATGTACAATTCTGACCGTGGTTTCCCTGATGCAATGATACCAGCGCCAAGCGAAGGCTCATTCCGGTACACTTGTGCCCCATCCAAGTGCGTGAATCCATTTTGAATAGCAACAGTGATGGCGTGTGTAGCATCCTTGCCGAATAACGCGGTGCCCGTTCCGAAGGCTATCCTTGGTGCCTGGGTTCCATCGTTCAGAGCTAACGTAGAGACGAGCATCCTATGGGATAGGCAAAGAACGAGAATATCGGCGGATACAACCTGAATCCTGCGAGCGTGCGCCACTCCTAAATATGAGCTCTCCATGCTATTGACTAAAACGGGGGAACGTAAAACCATCACTCGTGACCTTGGCGCGATTCAGCGTCTTTTGGTCCCGCTTGATAATGCATTAATAACTGGAACCACAGATAATTATTCTTAGCATGCGGGGATCTCAGGATCCCATCGGGTCCTCCTTCCCCCACTCACCGCAGCCGTGTAAAATTAAGAACAATTGCGATGTCGAAGTCAGGTAGTTGGGACTTGGTCGACTGGAGCCCACCCTAAAGTTCGTAAACAAAGAATTCCCATGTGACTTTGTTTCTTCCCGTCTTTTAACAACCTCCAGGCGCTAGTCTACCACATGCTCGATTGTCTCATGTCTCTGGCAATCCTTCATCACTTGGTGCCTCAGAAAGGAGTACACGGTGCACCCTTTGGCCGATCATCCTAACTCTTTCGTGGGTGCCGTCGGTCACCTGGTGTACCGACAAGCAAGTTTATTCGACATGCGCAGTGTCAACTCTGTATACGATCGTTGCACACAATAAACGATCGCATGTACTCTACCTAGCATTGACTACATGACTGTCTGTTGGCACTGGCCGTTCCGACTCTGAATCATAATAATTTCATGTCTGCATTCAAATCCTTGGTGCTCCATACAGGCTAACTGCAGAGACTCACGGTGATGTGACTTAGTGCCTGCCCCCTGCCGCCATTTTCAGTGGTTGACTAACATGTCGGGTCAAAGCATGATACCAGTGACGAGAATACTTCCAGACACACTGTTCATGTTCTTCATTTGCCATTGAAGAGCTGGATAACAGTACTCGACGTCTGCCATGCCTACAGACAAGTGGGCGTTTTCTTGATAACTCAACAAACCAGAAGTGAATGGAGGTGTAACGTATAAATGATCGATAGAAGATACCTGAGGCGCTGCCTTCTCACCAAGTAATCCAGGCCAGATCAGAAATGATAGAAAAGCGTATATAAACAATTTGGACAACATAGAGAGCAGATTACAGAACCATGTGTGGCCACGAACAGAAAAAAATTGGCCAGAGAGCAGGTTCCAACGAGGTCACGGAAAACATTACTTTGTGTGTGAAGAAGGCATCTCGTGAAGTAAGCCGTCTGGTACAAAACGTGAGCTCGCAATTATTAGAAATAGGAACAGATCAAGTGACGACGTTCGCGTGAACGTCGGAGGTGGAAGATGAGAACCCTTCCACTTTTAGATCTCCGGCGCGCCGCTGTAGAAGCCACCGGGACGCAGCGAAGGCGTGGTGTAATGAGGACTATTTGGAATATCGTTTGACGATGCACTCAAAATAGTGGCTGGGGGCGGGGTAGCAGGGAATGTACTGGGGTCAGACGGGTCCTGGAACATATCAGATACCATGGACTCGAAATATTCTCTGCACTCACATAGAGCTTCGGCTGTACCATTTGGGGAGTGAAGGGAGTGGAGTCTGTATAAATAGTTGAAGTAGCGGCTTGTGACCTCTGGTCACCAAAAAATTGTGCTGATGGCGAAACTCGTCGAGAACGCTTCCGTTTCATAACGAAATAGATGATAACTCCAGCAATCAGTGCAACTCCGATAACACCACCAACAACACCCCCGGCGATCGCCCCAGTGTTTGAGCTGCTGCCTGAGGACGCTGTACTTGAAACAGATGGCGATGCCGTGAGTGATCCTGAGGTGTCAGTTGGCGTCGAGACAGCGGAACCAGTGGATTGGACGTGAGATGCCGTCGACTCAGGACTATCTAAACAATCTTATGAATGCTATGTACGGCAGCAACGAAGACGGCAACCTACCGCCAGTGGCCAGAGCAAGCGTAACATTGAACGAATTACTTGTCTGGCAAAAATGACCTTAGCACAATGCCAACAGATGGCCGACGCAAGACATGCATACCGTCACATCTTGAAACGCCCATTGTGGCACTGCTGTACCATCTGGAATACCAGGCGGGAAACTGCTGAAATGTAAACTTCATGAAAACTACAGTGTGTGACAACATACACTCCCGGAAACACGGTCGAGCAATTAAAGTTCCATACAGTCCAACTGATGGTAAAAGATGAAGATGTAAAGATGACTGTCGTGGGGATTCACGTTACCTGATATATGTATGGTTCTGGCAGATACCACAAGCGCTTATGGTGTTATATGTGACACTGCTACATTGGCAAGCATTTTGTTCATCCGCATAGGGACCAGTATAGTGAGTGTTGGGTGGGAGAGCATCGACAGTGAATTCTTGTTGAACATCAGAACTGTGAAGGAGGGCATGACAAAAGTCAACGTACGGCCACCGTTACATGCACCTTGCAGATACGCTGAGACAAGACATGGGCTCTGACCCTTGCTGTTGCTCAACTAATCACCGGAACTGTTAGAGAGCGCAACACCCTGGCTAGGGTGGAGGACGTACCGAACTGAACTCAGATAGACAAACCGCACTCGTAGTTTGAGCGAGAGTGCCAACGGGACCCACGGAAAGCAATCCGGTAGCGAGGATCGCAAGTGACGCCCAGTCCAGGATTCTGCGTGGCAGCATGGTGAAGGAGAAAGAGGAAAGACCTAGCTTACGAACCCTGATGGCCCGTGTCACCTAATATACAAGTGCCGTCAGGGATCCCCGTCCCTGTGTGGCAAATCTATAAGTGCAGCCCATCAGCGCGTGTCCAGCGATGGCTGTGTACTACCAGTGCCAGAAGTGTGAGCAGGAGGGAAAGACCTAAGACTATGTACTACATGCTCGATACAGAACAAGTGTGGTGTCTAGTGATGGGAATGTGGTATTTATTTGTATTAACACAGCACATGCGCTGTTCGGATTCTACCTCCCCTATTACTAGGGGGACTACAAATGGAGATAAGGTCAGCCCCCAAGATATGGCGGTCTTGGGGTCCCTCTGCGCAAACTAGGCATGACCCTAGTGCGGACTACGTCTGCACAATGGCAGGAATACGAATAGGTGTACTACGCGATCACAAGTCGGCCCTTCTCAGGGGCTCCCCTAAAGGTGT
>JBBPJN010000472.1:0-13825 GCA_038088755.1 Boletus aff. separans
GCCCTCCTCTCATCCCCCACCTCGTCACCCCTGGTACCCTCCAGGACCCTATAGACCTCCTCCCCTGCAACACTCTTTCCCACGATTTACGCCTATGGGCACACAACTGGGCCAGGGAGCCCCAATGGACATTTCTGTCCAACAAGCCAGCCGATCTTTCTCCAGCAACTGTTTTGGGTGTGGCAAGCTGGGACACCGGCAAGCTGATTGCCCCACAAATGGATACTCCCCCGCTCATCACTCCCAAGCATGAGTCATACAAGTCTGGGACCCCTATCAAGGGGTTTACATCAACATGCTCTCCCAGGAGCAACAAGATTTCTCTGCTGGTGGTGTGCATGCCAGTCCCTCGGGACAAAGCGACACATATTCAACTCCTCAGCCATGGATAGTGGCACAACAAACAAGGGCCTCTTGCCCTCTTCCTACTCCCCCGGCTCCCTCCTTCCAAAGGGAGTATATGATGGAAGAAGCAGAGGCATATTGGCAGGACAGGTTTGAAGTAGAGGCATGGCAGAAGGCAGGCGTGTCTTTAAAATAGGATCGACTTTGGTTGAAAGGGGCAATCAGGGTTATGGACAAGAGCCTTCATTAGAATTTTCTTCATCTTCCTTTTCTCTCTTACCTACTGTTATGGATGCTACCAACTTTATCCACTTTCTCTACACTTACTAGTACTTTCTTTGTACTCACTACTATCATGCTCGTTGATCCGTCCATAACGACGCTCACGACCTTTACGACACTGGACATTCTCTTCCTACGTAGTCTCCTCTGTGCACGTGACCTCATAATCATGTGATCTCATATCACATGACCCCTAGTCACGAGACCTCCAATTGGGTGATCCCTCCCTGATAACGTGACCTCTGTGGTACACAAGAGATTACTAGCTACACTGTCGCTACATTTCTCTACTTTATTATCTATCTACTAGAAGGCCAATACTAGTGTACACGCCGTTCCTACCCTTATTGCCGGTAGTACACTACTTCTAGTCCTTTACCTTTAGTAGTACCTCACCACTAGTAGATTGCACCTAGTAACGGTTCGGCCCCTGCCTCCTACTACCGTATTAAGCTCTGTTCTTCCCAACTTCGGGAGTTACAACCTTAACCGGATTCCGCATCCCCTTACCTACCGCTTTAGGCTCTGTCTTTCCCAACTTCGGGAGTTACACCCCTAATCGGACTTCTGCACCCCTAGAGGCCCCTTTCCTGCCAACCGTTTACTACTACTAGTTACTACTAATTGGACATTACCAATATGGACTTCTTCTTTATTTATCTTCTATTACGATGCCAGTATAGTTAGCGCTACCGTAACTATGGACATCGTCCTTTCCTCATTTGGACCTTTCTCTTTTGGAAGTCATGTGATCCGTCCCACGTGATCCTGGGAAGATCTGGATCTCCATCCGGGTTAACCCTCTTCCTACCTTTCTCCTTCTCGCAGTTATTTCCGTGTTCTCCCATAACCTCGTGTTGTGGTGCACACACGTTTATTTCCGTTGAGCTTCGTCTTCTGGTTCCCACAGCTATTACCGTCTCTTCTGTTTCTCACAGTAATCACCGTAATAGCTCCCACTGTCATTACCGTTCTTCCCTTCCTTTTGTAATTACCGTGGAGACTTCGGACTTCTCCTCCCACGGTAATCACTGCTCTTTAATTACCGCTGTACCTTCTTCTTCGACGTACATGGTAATCTCCGCTCCCTTTATATGGACCTATATAGATATAGTCGCATGGTAATTCCTGTCGACTTCTTTCCTTATTTATATTTCCTTTCCTTATATGTACCATGTACCCATATATAGTAGGTGGTCTGTGCACTGGACCCTTGCAATATATAAGGGCCAAGGTGGAAAGCGACTAGTCCTCAGTCGTTTCCACTTTGTGTTCTGTGTCTTGGTACTTACGCTCAATTGAGGGGTACTGGCAGGAACGACTCCCTGTCATCGTTGATGACCGGCCAGTGGAGGTGTCCGCTGATGAGGCACGAGTAACAAGTGCGAGAGCCGTGGCCAGGCCACTGGGTAGTCGTCGTAGACCCCGGTGTGTGCTTGAGTCCACAACAACGCTGCACATGCGCAGCTCGGGTTCTACCTCTGATGTCACCACCGGGACTACTAACGACGTAAGCTCAGCCTCAGAGATATGGTGGTCTCTGAGTCGCTCTGTACAAACCAAGCATGACCTTGGCATGGACTACTTCTGCACAATGGCAGGGAATTGAATAGATAGACTACACAGACACAATTCTGCCCTTCTCAAGAGCTCCTCTAAAAGCAGCGAGGGCGGATGAAACAAAATCTTCGGCAAAGGCTGGAGCTCCCCTTAACCCTGGGTCGCGGGTATGGTTTGATAGAGAAAAGAAAAAAGGGTACTCCCCTTATCACCACTATGCCAACAGTATATCGCTATGCCCTACAATCTGGGCTGTGTACACCAGTCGAATCCAAGTGTTACAGGCTGGCTATACACCAGACACCGTGGCTTCACACTTGTTTTCTTCCTTTACTTTAACGAGCTCATGAAGCTCTAGGCTACATCCACGGGCCAGATTGAACCAGTCTGCCGAGCAGTGAATAGCTGAGTCTGGTCCTTAATCACCCTCCAATAGGACGTAAGTGACAAGTGGATTCGACTGGGGAGTTCAGTCGAATACACCAGCCTTTATATTATGCCAGTCTGCGCACAGACCAAGGTACCATATGATAGTGTGTGAAGTTATTAAGCTAAATACGGTTATATGGTAACAGAAATTAATAGAGAAGCCCACAGTGATCAACTGTCAGACGGAAATGATTGTGAGAGAAATAGAAGTGACGGAGATTACCATGGGAATAGATAAGGGAATTAATGCAGGTCTGTGACTAGGGTCTAGCCCTATCACATGTTGGTTCCCGCGATCATGTGCACAGGTCACATGACCATTGAAAGTCGAAGTTAAAGTTTTAAATGAGTGTACGTTGGTGAAGTGAAAAAGAGTGTATAATGCTTTAGTGGTGGTCTGTGACAATTTGTTCCTTGTTTTAAAACCACGTCTTCGAAAGACTTGGCAAAAATATTTAGAGATTACATATGGTGTATCCATGGACTCCCCTCTTCCCTCGTCTCAGATCGTGGACCCCAGTTCGCATCTGACTTCACCGCAGAGCTGTGCTCCCTATTGGGCATAACCCAAAAGATATCCACCCCTTATCATCCACAAACAGATGGACAAACAGAGCGGATGAACCAGGAGCTTGAAAAGTACTTATATACTTATGTAATGAAGAAGCAAGATTCCTGGGCAGAATGGATTAAAATAATGCAGTTTCACCATAACAACTTGCTCTCCTTGGCTACCGGCACCACTCCTTTCGCCGTAATCCATAATTACATATCACATCTTGGCTTCGAAGGAAACGCCAAGACCCTAGCAGGAGAGTTTGGGCAGGACTGCACTAAAGCCCATAAGGACATAGAACAGGCACTCACTGTTACTAGAGAGAAAATGAAGGAGACTGCCAACAAAAGAAGGTCGGAGGGTCCAGACTACGCCATTGGAGATAGGGTTTGGTTGTCAACCGAACACCTCAAACTTCCATACACTGCAAAAAAGTTAACCCAAAAATGAATTGGACCATACGACATCATTAAGGTCCTTTCTAATGCGGTTAAACTTCATATACCAAAAACCATGAACATTCATCCCACGGTCAATGTGTCAAGAGTTAAACCATATCGAGAACCGCTACCCCAACAACCAGTTCTCCATCCTGACACAATTACGGTTAATGAAGAAGGATACGAGGAATACGAGATGGACTACATTGTAACCTCTCGCATGAAGAACAGGTGCTTGGAGTATCTCATTCACTAGAAAGGATGGGACGAGACAGATAGAACTTGGGAACCATTGGAAAACCTAGCCAACGCCCAAGACGCCATTACAAAATTCCATGCCAAACATCCCTCGGCCCCTCGCAAATTAAGGGGCATTTCCACGAACACTTTTAATTCTCTCTTTACAGAACGTGGTGATAACATTCAACCCCGATTCAAAGCGACTCATCTGGAATATGAGTCCTAGAGGGGGGGTAGTGTCAAGGACTCCACTAAAGTGTACTCTTTTTTACTTTTGCTACACTCATTTCAACCTTCACCTTAACTTCTACTTTCGATTGTCATGTGACCTGCATGTGACTGTGGGAACAACATGTGATGGGGCCAGATCCTATACACGGCCTGCCTTATTTCCCTTATCTATTCCCATGGTTATCTCCATACACTTCCTTCTCTCATGTTCATTTCCGCCCCTTCTCTTCTCTTCCTTTTTGATTGCCGTCTACTCTACTCTCATGCTGTCGCCCTAATATGTACACTTATTCCCTTCTTATCTTATGGTACCTTGGTCTGTGCACAGACATCCATAATATATAAGGCTGGTGTAATCAGCTGAAGTCCTCAGTCGATTCCACTTGCCACTTACGCTCTATTGAGGGGTGGTTAAGGATAAGGCTCAACTACTTCAGTACCTGGAAGACTGGTTCAGTCCGGCCCGTGGCTGGTAGGATTGTGTGTCATGCACACGTTAAAGTAAAGGTCCAAAACCTAGTGCGAAGCCATGGTGTCTGGTGTATAGCCAGCCCATAACACTATTACACCTAATATGTACTATAGTTCTCATGTTATCTCTACCGTACCTTGGTCTGTGTGCAGGCCCTTATAATATATAAGGCGGGTGGTTCGAGCTGAGTCCCTCAGTTGAATCCACTTGTCACTACATGTCCTACGGGAGGGTGATTAAGGACCAGACTCAACCGTTTACTATTGTATCTGGCTAGTGCTGTGGTGAGTGCTGCAAGGTGTTATGGGTCGGCTATACACCGAGCACCAAGGCTTCACACAAGGATGTTGACCTTTGCTTTTACGAGGTCACGAACCTCTAGGATAGCAGCCATGGGCCGGACTGAACCGGTCTTCCGAGTACTGAACTATGTGAGTACTATTCCTTAATCACCCTCCTGTAGGACGTAAGTGACAAGTGGACTAGACTGAGGGATCTCAGCCCAAACTACCAGCCTTTTATATTGCAAGGTCCGCGCACGGACCAAGGTACAAGTAAGATAAGGTGAGAGAGAAAATACTAATTAGGATGACAGCATGAAATAAAGTAAACAGCGATCAGAAAGAAGATGACGGAGATTAACGTGTGAAATAGAAGTAACGGTAATGAACGTGAGAATAAGATAAGGGGAGATTAGGTGGGCACGTGTCTAGAGTCTAGGCTAGGTCACGTGTTGTTCCCACGGTCACGTGCCAGTCACGTGATAGGTAAAAACGAAAAGTTTGTACTAAGTCCAAAAGTGAAGGTGAGGTGCAAAACGATAGGGCTTTAGTGGTGTCCGTAACACAAGGCTTAGAGCCAAGTGAGCAATAAGGGCTAGAGTTCATGAAGTGTATAGCTCCCTTTCTCAAGGTCCCTAACAAGTCTAGGGACTCAAGTTAGGAGGAGACTTATTTGATATTCAAACTAAAGTACAGTGAAGGAGTTACAAGAGTTTATATACTAAGTCTGGTTGAACTCCAGACCAGGAATTGAATAGAAAATACCTAAGTGAAGGCAATATACATAGAATGAGTAAGATGGAAAACAGAGTAGAGGAAAACCTGGAGGGACTGTACAAACTAAAATGCAGAGTATATACTAGAACAAAAGGAGATAATAAAAAAGGGTCTGCCTAGAGGTGCAACTCCATTGGTATCCATAGCTTCTAAGATCAAGTTCATCTAAGAACATCCAAAGTTGACCAGAGTTGGACTTGGAGAATTCTGGGATGTGACATTGCCCATGAATTTGCTTTTCCATATGCACATCAGCAGAATGGCAGGGCAGAACATGCTCTTTGAACTCTCCAGGGCCAGGCACTTGCCATGCTGCAGGCTGCCAAACTCCCATCCTACCTGTGGGGAGAGGTAGTCTTGACTGCAGCCTATCTTTGGAATTGGATAGAATTAGTCTCACTCCCACCCAGTCTCACCCCCTATAAAATGGTCAATGGATGCAAACTGGATCTGTTGCACCTTCATGTCTTTGGCTCTCACTATTGGGCTCATATTCTAACTAAGCTTTAGATCAAGTTTGGTCCATACTCATAACAAGTTATTTTCATGGGCTATCCTGAAGGGACCAACAGTTACCATGTATGCAACCTGGGTTCCAGTATCTTTTTTACTGCTAGGAATATTGTTTTTGATGAAAGACCTCCTACACTTCTCTCTTTGGACTTTAACAGTGAGGATGAAGAAAATCACCTGCCTACCTTCTCTTCCCCTGCTGATTCATCCTCATCTGCTGACAATAACTCCTCTGATCATGCTATTGTCCCTTTTCCCATTTCTGCTCTTTGATGCTCAACTCATACTCATATTCAAACTATAAAGGGTTTGGCCTGGGCCACCAATCTTGTAGCTATAAAAGCATATCTCAATGCTCTGGCTGAGTGTCATGCATTTGTAGGAAGTCCAGGTGCAGCACTTGAGTCTGACACCTCCACCAACATCAAGTCCCTCCTTTCTATTGAGCCCAACCCTAGCATTCCTGAGGCAATGGCAAATCTAGTAATTAAGGAGCAGGCTCATATTATGATTTGGAGTGACTGGCATTGCAACCCCTCTGATCCAGGTTATGACATGAAGGTTCCTCCAGCTATATAATGACAAGACTGTTTTTGTTACGGACACCACTAAAGCCTACTTACATTTTTATCCTACATTCATTTCAGACTTCAATCAAACTTTTACTTTCGGTCGTCACGTGACCCAATATGTGATCATGGGAACAACACGTGCCTTAGGTCTAGACCCTAACACATGCCCACATTATATCCCTTATCTATTCCCATGGAAATCTCTGTGTGCTTCCTTTTCCCACCTTAATCACTACTCCTTTACTTCTCTTCCTTTTGATTGCTGTTTCTCTTATCTATTAATCTCCATCACTATATAACCATAATTAGATTAATATGTTCACACCTTATTTTACTGTACCTTACTCTTGTTGCATTATAAAAGGCAGATGGTTTTGAGCTGAGTCCCTCAGTCAAATCCACTTGCTTCTACACAGCCTTTAGGCAGGAAGTTAAGGACTAGACTCGCCACCTCTGTATTGAGTCCGGCCAGTGCTGGTGAGCACCGAGAAGTAGTTTACCAAGTGAACGATCTTGGAGCATGGTGTTGGTGGGATGCCTATTCGTGTAATCCATAACACTTGGATTTGACTGCTATACACTGCCCAGACTGTAGGGCCAAGCAGTTTTCATTTCATCAAGCATTTTGTGTTGAAGGGAGTACCTTCTAGTTTATCTGTTTCTCCTATCTCTTGTCATATCTGCAACCCAGGGTTAAGGGGCATTTTGGCCATTGTCAAAGATTCTGTTTTTGAGCTCTATTGCTGCCTTTAGATGAGCTCCTAGGAAGGGCAGATTTTGTATCTCAAAGTAGTCTGTCTATTCATTTCCCTTCCATTGTGGAGAAGTAGTCTGCATCAGGGTCATGCCTGATTTGCGAAAAGGGACTCAGGGACTGCCATATTCTTGAGGCTGACCTTACGATTAGTAGTCCCCCTAGTGATAGGGGAGGTAGATCTTCGAACCACATATGTGTGGTGTTATTACAAATAAACACAAGCTTCCCTATACCATACATTATGTTACATGCCTCCACAAGAGGCATTTCCTTCGTTCTTGTAAATACCACCTTCGATCATTTGTTTGCTGCATTCCCAAAGATCACTTGGAAGATAGTGGTCAGTAAGGATGTCGGAGAATGGTGATGAGTTGGCCAAGGCTCTTTCTGCTCTCTCCTCGGTCCTGGAGAGTTTGAAGGATGATAAAGCTAAGGACCTTACAAAAAAGATTGCCGACCCAGACATCTGGAACAGCAATTGAAAAACCTTCCAGGATTGGTGGTCTAAGTTGTGGGTGTGGGTACATGTCCAAAAATGGGCATCAAACAAGATACAGGCCATAGCAATTTACTCGCAGCTTGTAGAAAAAGCAGCACCTTACACCCACCACTGCTTAGATACATATTATGAAAAGGAGGATGAGTCTGAATTAGGAAAAGATGGGAAGCCCATAATGAAAGGGCTGACGAAAGGAGACGATGCATGGCCATCATTTGACGATCTGGCAACAGATCTCAAAGAACATTTCCGGGTCAAGCAGCTGGCCCACAATTCATATAAAGAGCTCCTGGCTGTTACAGACACCACTAAAGTACCATACTAATCACTATACTTAACTTTAATACTTATCATGCATACTGATCACTGTACTAATCACAGCACTTATTACTTACACTTCAGACTTCGAACATGTAACACGGTCTAGACTCTGACATGTGATCACTTCTTTTCCTTGTCTATTCCCATGGTAATCTCCATGCTCTTCTTTCTCCCACACTCATTTCCGCTTCATCTCTTCTATTCCTTTTGATTGCCGTCCACTTCTATTTAATCACTGTTATCATATAACCATACTTAGACTAATTAGTTCCCACCTTATCTATGTCATACCTTAGTCTTGTTTTATTATAAAAGAGGCAGTGGTTCGAGCTGGATCCCCAGTTGAATCCACTTGCCATTGTATTACCCAAAAGGCTGATGGTTAAGGACTAGATCCACCACCTCACTCTTTGAGTCTGGCCAGTGCCCCATGTAGCACTGCAAGCAGCTCCCCTCGTGTGAAACCTGGGTCCAACCTTTTGACATGAACATCATTTGGTTGAGTCCCTAACACTGGCTCTCAAGTAGGATAAGCTCCACATCAACGAATACCTTCAGTGCTTCAATGAGCTGAAGAAGGAAGCCAACATCAATGAAGGCAAAGCGTTTCACCTCCTAACCCAGGGGGTAAATTTTAATGTTTACTACCACACATCGCTCCATACCATATGCGACAATTACAAATTATTGGTTGACTTGCTCCAACAGGTCAGCCAAAATATGGAAAGAATCCGAGTGGAGCATGGCAACCTCCGCTCCAATCAACCAGCAGCCACATCCTTGGCTCCTTCTTTTTGTTGCCTGTGGTACCCTTCTCCTTACTGACCACTCCCTGCCAACTCCTTTCCCCACTTTATGCCAACAGGTACTCAGCCTGGTCGGAAAGCACCCATGGACCTTTTGGTCCAACAAGCTAGTAGGATCTTCACCGGTAACTGCTTTGGTTGTGGCAAGCTGGAACACTGGCAAAGTGATTGCCCAACTAACGGGTATTCTCCAGCCCGCTGGCCTCAAGTGTGGGTCATTCAAGTCTGGGACCCCTATCAAGGGATTTATATTAACATACTCTCCCAGAAGCAAGATTCTCTTTCCACCAGTGGCATGCCAGCCAGATCTTCGGACCAAAATGGTGGGTATTCTCAGCTGTGGATAGCAGCACAATCAAGGCAATCCCGGCCTCTTCCCATGCCCCCCACTTCCTCCTCTATGAGGGAGTACATGATGAAAGAAGCCAAAACATATTGGAGGGATTGGTTTGAGGTGAAAGCCTGGCAGAAGGCAGCCAAGGCTTTAAAAGGAAATTGATCATAACTGAAAGGAGCAGTTGCAGTCCAGGGCTAGAGCCTTCAACAGTTTTTTCTTCTATTTCTTTACTCGAAAATAATGTATACTGTAAAGATACAGACTTTCCTACTGTAGACTTATCTTCTGTTTTAAGAAATATATATTGTTATTCCGCAAAGGGTGACTCAAAGAGTGTGGCACTGGAATTAAAACAAAGTGTGCTTAATTCCCTTATTCAGACAATTCCCATAAGTTATGTAAAAGAAAAACCCCCTCAAAAATTGCTTGAGAGTACACTGCAATTGGGAGGTGAAATGTCTCTTCATGCATGCATCACATTCAAGAGTCG
Source organism: Boletus aff. separans (assembly GCA_038088755.1). Classification (NCBI taxonomy): domain Eukaryota; kingdom Fungi; phylum Basidiomycota; class Agaricomycetes; order Boletales; family Boletaceae; genus Boletus; species Boletus aff. separans. Next base: position 9,909 of record JBBPJN010000472.1, read on the forward strand.
TGCCACTTGGTGTTCAACAATGCTTAAGGCCCTCTTGGACTCTGGAGCTACCAATACCTTTATCAATGTAATATTTTGTAAGAATAACGGATTGGATTTGATTCCTTTACCCCATTCTATATCTATAAAAAATGCCAATGGCTCTGAAGAAGCTATAGGGGCAATAAAAAACAAAGTTCATTTACTTATTTCTATAAATGGACATTCAGAGTATATAGAAGCCCTAGTTTCCATTCTGGGCACTTATTCCTTAATTATTGGGTATGATTGGTTGGCTTGCCATAACCCTGTAATTGATTGGGTTAAAAAGACCATTTCTTTTTCACATTGTACCTCCTACTGTGCAGTTTTGGAAAATTATACTCAGGCTGGTCCTAGTACGTCTTGTTGTAGAACAATTGAGGCAGGATTAGCGGAGAAGGTCCCAGTACAGTACCACAACTTTCTTGATGTATTCTTAGAGAAAGAATTTGAGCACATGCCAGAGTGGAAGCACTGGAATCATGCGATAGATCTCAAACCAGATTTTGTTCCCAAAAAGAGTCGAGTAATCCCCTTATCGGACTTAGAAATAGATGAGGTCCGAATATTCATCGAGAAGGAACTGGGAAAAGGTTATATAAGACCCTCCAAGACCCTCCAAACTGCACCAGTATTTTTCATACCTAAAAAAGATGGAAAAAAAAGACTCGTTATGAACTACAGATATTTAAATGAGGATACTATCAAAAATGTGTACCCCCTGCCACTCATTCCCATGCTCATTGATTGGCTCAAAGGAGCTGATCTTTTTACTACCCTTGATCTCTGATGGGGATATAATAATGTCCACATCAAAGAAGGTGACAAATGGAAAGGAGCTTTCGTCACCCCTATCAGAGCTTATGAACTGCTTGTAATATACTTTGGCATGACTAACTCGCCGCCTACATTCCAACAGATGATGAATGACATTTATAATGATATGTACGCTTGTGTAGTTATCTACATAGATGACATTATGATATTTATAAAAGAAAAAGTAGAAAAGAACGAGAAGTATTGAGGAGGTTAAGAGAAAACGATCTCTATGCCAAACCTGAAAAATGCTTCTTCTCAAAAGAGAAGGTAGACTTTTTAGAAATGACAGTCTTCCAAAAAGGAGTAGAGATGCAAAAAAGCAAGGTCTCAGGGGTGATGGATTGGCTGGTTCCCATGCAGCTCAAATAGTTGCAAGCCTTTCTCAGGCTTTGCAATTATTACTGCAAATTCATTGAAGGCTTTTCCAAGGTCGTATGCCCCCTCAATGACCTTACCAAAAAAGATGTTTTATTTAAATGGGATAACAAACAACAAAAGGTGTTCAATTTCCTTAAAAGAAAATTTACAAAAGCCCCCTTTCTGGCATACCCAGATCAGGATAAACAAATGCATATCGAGACCGATGCAAGTGACATTGCCATGGGTGGCATGTTGTTGGTCCTATGCAAAGACAGTTTGTGGAGGCCCTTGGCCTTCATTTCATACTCTTTTAACTCCACAGAGCAGAACTACCCTATCTATGATAAAGAACTTCTAGCTGTAATCTGTGCCCTGGAAGAATTGTTACAGACACCACTAAAGCGTACTCTATTTACACTTTCATTACCTTACATTCTCTTCAGACTTCAACTTCCACTTTCAACCATCACGTGACTTTCACATGACCGCGGGAACAACACGTGATAGGGCTAGACCCTGAACATGGGCCCGCATTAATTCCCATATCTATTTCCCATGGTAATCTCCATGTACTTCTTATTCCCACTGTCATTTCCACTTCTTCTCTTCTCTTCTCGTTGATTGCCTTTACTTTACTCTCATGCTGTCATACCTAATATGTACATTCGTTCCCTCGTTATCTTACTGTACCTTGGTCTGTGTGCAGACATCCATAATATATAAGGCTGGTGTAATCAGCTGAAGTCCTCAGTCGATTCCACTTGCTCTATATGGCTTATTGGCGGGAGTTAAGGATAAGACTCAACCAGACTTCATTGTCTGGCCAGTGGAAGTGACTGCTGTGAGTTAGCTTGAGACCAGTGCAAAGCAAGGGCCAGAGTTAGTGAAGTATATAGCTCTCTTTCTTTGAGTCCCTAACAAGAATGGTGCCACTATCTAATCGGTTGAGAAAGATTTGAGATCTGGACTGACCACAAAAACTTAGAGTATTGGAAAAAACCCCAGAACCTGTCATCATGCCAAGCTAGGTGGCATGTGGTTCTGGAAGAATTTAATTATTCAATGATGTATAAACCCAGCTTGTCAAATGGCCATGCTGATGCTCTTTCATGCAGACCTGATCATGGTAATGCAGTCCCTGATCATAATATGAACATTATGGTACTTTCCAATTCAGTATTTATAAATGGACTCTCTCTGTCTTCCCCCTTTTATAAAAAATTACAAAAAGAATCAGAAAAAATCAAAAAAGAAATACCAGAATTCATCTATGATTCTGATGAAAAAATATTCATTAATAAAAACAAAAAAGTTTATGTACCTGATGAATTACATTATGAACTCTTATCTATATGTCACGATTCTCCTATCGGCAGACATTCCGGACATCACTGCATGATAGCTCTTCTTACAAAATACTTCACATGGCCTGATGTCACCAAAAATATTAAATTATATATAGATGACTGCCAAGTGTGCACCCTCATGAAGGGTAAGCAAAAAGCACCAGCAGAAAAACTCCTCCCACTTCCTGTGCCTAAATGGCCATGGGAAGATTTGTCAGTGGACTTCATTATCGGACTTCCCCTTTTGATCAATTTCAATTCTATTTGCGTTATTGTCGATTGCTTCTCCAAAGATGCTATTTTCATTCCTTGTATGTTAGAGATCCAAGTGAGAAGAGCTATATACTCTACAACACCTGATCCAAGCTTCGCACTGGTCTCAAGCTACCTTGCAGTGATACACTAGTCACTGGCCAGACAATGAAGTCGGATGAGTCTTATTCTTAATCTCCCTCCCAAAAAATGTGTAGAGACAAGTGGAATCGACTAAGGACTTCAGCTAATACACCAGTCTTTTATATTACTGGCATCTGCACACAGACCAAGGTACAGTAAGATAAGAAGGGAACAAGAGTACATTTTAGGATAACAGCATGTGAGTATAGCAGACGGCGAACAAGGAGAAGAGAAGAGAAGAGACGGAAATGAATGGGGAATAAGAAGTACACAAAGATTACCGTGGGAATAGATAAGGGAGATAATGTGGGCCCGTGTCCAGGGTCTAGCCCCATCATGTGTTATTCCCACAGTCACATGCAAGTCACGTGATGGTTGATGTCACGGACCCCACTAAAATGTACCCCTTTTTTCACTTTCGCTACACTTACTTTCATCTTTACTTTAACTTCTACTTTCGATCATCACATGACTTGCACATGACTGTGGGAACAACACGTGACCAAGGTCTAGACTCTAGCACGTGCCCACTTTATTTCCCTTATCTACTTCTCACGTTAATCTCCGCTCACTTCTATTCACACATTTATTTCCGTCTGACATTTGATCGCTGTTTACTATACTCTCACGATGTCACACCTAATATGTACATTTGTTCCCTCCTTATCTTACTGTACCTTGGTCTGTGCGCAGACTCCCATAATATATAAGGCTGGTGTAATTGGCTGAACTCCTCAGTCGATTCCACTTGCCACTTACGCTCTATTGAGGGGTGGTTAATGTCATGGACTCCACTAAAGCGTACTCTTTTTTCACTTTCGATACACTCTTTCAACCATTACTTCAACTTCTACTTTCAATCGTCATGTGACCTGCACATGACTGTGGGAACGACACGTGACCAAGGTCTAGATCGTAACACGTGCCCACCTTATTCCCCTTATCTATTCTCACGTTAATCTCCGTTCGCTTCTT